>JARJDW010023428.1:0-45503 GCA_030264715.1 Adinopsis sp. GC000173 | reverse complement strand
AGCATTCGCATGATGATAATAATTAACGCCGCATTTTATCGACATGATTCCAAGTTTATTAAAAAAAATGTCATTCAATTTTCCGCTTGAATTGCTAATCATATTTTAATTTATTAATGCATATAAATTTCTGAATTTTTATACATGTAAAATTACATATGCATTTGTATGATAATAGATGGTTTTTATTGTATTATGGTGGTTAAATTATTGCCGATGTTAAAGCGGCGCTATAGATTAATGTAGCAAAAAAAGTATGATTAATGTGTCATAAATGTGGAGCTAAAAAGGTTAATAACACTTAATGATTAGAGTATAGTTTAGATAATAACATTTAACATGTAGTTAATAAGATTCAAATTAATATTTCGCTTTAATGTTGTTTCAATTAAAAAGCAATTAACGCAAATTTTCAGATTGATGCTATGTTGTTTATAAATTAGGCTATTTATCACTTGAACAACAACAAACTATTGTTTTTAATCAAATGGTTAACAACACTTTATTTAGTGAATTTACGTAATTAAAATTATTAGATAGGTATAAAAATATCACTAATATTTGGTTGAATGAAATTATTCAAATATTATTTTGATAGATATGTAGAAATATATTGATATGAAATATGCTAATGTCCTACATACTATTTGAAATTAGTTAGTTTGATTTTGATAATAATATTTGTTTTGTTACAAGAATCAAATGAACATGTTATTCATACAGCGTTTTATTCGCCGGAATGTAATTAAACAGAGTTATTAAATTAATTTTTATTTTAGATTTTAAATTCAACCAAAATGCTAATTATTTTAGAAATTTTTTAATAAAACCTTTATTTTTAGAATGTATTTTGGTGCCAAAAATTAAATTTTGCCATAATTTATGAATATAAAAATATTTGTTTGAAAAGTACTATTCAACAGATCAGAAATCCAATGCAAATTGCTAAATTATCGTTAGATTGTTAAATTGTACTGCAAGGATCACTTTTTACACTCATTATATAAGTTACTATTTTGACACTCAATAATTTTCCACATGCTTTTTATCACTTTGTGTCTCAACTATAAACAATGGTCTTCAAATCATAAATTAGATATTTTTATAATTAATAACTTATTCTTAACTTAGCCAAATACTCTATTTTGCAATTTCTTTTTCAATTATATAGTTATTATTTTTAAAAGGGGGAAATATTTAAGTAATACTGGACAAGACACTCAAAAATTAATTGTTTTATTAGAAAAATGAGATATACGTGTGTATTACGCGTATTTATTCATCTGGAAATCTTGAATTCTGCTAATTTTCATATATATTCCCTCTCGAATGCTACCTATTTGTAGAATCTCTCGCTGTGATGCATTATTTTTGCCATCTTGTTGTGACGCTTATTAAATTTAACGATACGTGCGCGTACATTTATCTGTGCGAAGGCAAAATTAGCTACCTCACTTTATTACATTCATGTTTGAATGTAATAAACCGTGAGATCAAATGCGATCTTTAAAATGATTTCGGAGTTTTTTTTTGCGGCTGCCGCCGATAAAATGCAACAGCGATCGCGCGCTGCGAATTAAAACGTGCTTATATGATGATGATGGGTTTTTAATATGTGCGCGGCGCTAGACTGATACTATACTACTTCTACTTGGATCGGCAATAGATGAAGTTGGTGTAAGTTGGCTGATTACGATATGTTTGTGGATGTAATGTAGGTACACATACAAAGTTGGTATATATGCATGTATGTGGTGCACAAACAACCGCAAACTTTTAATACCTCTTAGTTTTGGTGCACTAAAAGCCGCCGGCAAAAATTCCGAATTTAAAATGCAGCAGTACCTATTAGTTACATACAAGTTTCCACTGCAACTTTGCCAATGTGGAAGATTGTATCTGGTAAGTTATTCAATTTTCGAGCTGGTTATCTGCCGCAATAATAGATTTACCTACTTCAAGCTTTTTTCCTAAATGTTTATAAGAATATTATTATAAAACTTTGCCATACATAATGAAAAATGAATTAAAATTAAAAATGATAATTTCTTATTGAAAATCATTAAACATATTGTATAGAAAAATGCAATACACTAACAAGGTGGCAAAACTTTGTAGATCTAACTATTGATTTAGCTCGTAATTCGCGATTATTTACCTTCATACCTAGCTAAATTACGAAATTTCTCTGAAATTTTTAGTATTTATTATTGTAACTGACAAGTTATTTAGTTTTTGAGTTGATAGATTTACCTACTTCAAGACTTTTTGAAAACTGTATTTAATGTATGTAAATGATTTGGTTTGTTGTATTTAAAATGTTGAATAGAAAAATGCACTAGACTAACAAGGTGACAAAGCTTTGTAGATTCAAGTACGATTTAAAATATCTCTATAATTGCCATTATTTATTATCGTATCTGCCAATTTATTCAATTTTCGAGGTTGTTTATCTAAAGCAATAATAGATTTTCCTACTTTTAGATTTTTTGAAAAATGTCTATAAGAAATTTTAGTATTTTCTATCATAAAACTTACAATTTACATAATGAAAAATGAATTATTTGAAAGTTTTTTTTGCACCAGCAGCTTCTAAAGGAAATATGTCATTGTACAACATAATTTTAAAAAGCAATAAAATATAGGACAGCGAAATGCAGTTCACTAACAAGGTTACAATACATTCTAGAATTAATTGGCGACTGTATTCATATCTAACTGAAGACAAACATCATATTTTTTTATTGTATCTTATAAGTTATTCTTTGAAAGGACTATTTCTTTTTGCATCATTATTGAAAATCACTGAAAATACAATATATAACAGAGAAATGTATTATGCTAACAAGTTGGCAAATTTCTGTCAATTCAACTGCGATTTATATCGTAGTTGCCTACCATATAAATTATAAAATAGGTTTGTTTTTTATTCCACTGAACATGAACATATGTTCATGTACATGAACTTATGTTCATGCACATGTTTCCTCTATGTGCCGCTGGTGTAGTGTGGCGCTGTTATAGTTGACACTTGTTCACAGAATATATAAATGATATAGAACAGCAATGTATAGACAATCTTAAATTTGGCAACCATTCAAATGACAGATAATGCACATGTGTAAAAAGCTGCACCTATGCTCGAATGTGTGCACAATGTTCATGAACATAGCTGAACTTTGCAAAAACGAGGGAAATAAAGAACACGGTGCAAACTGTCAAAGCTGTCAAATTTGTGTGCATGGGGAATAAAGAACAGACAAACTGCACAAATTGTGCATGTTCATGAACATTTTGGAATAAAAAACAAACCTAATACCTCTGTAATTTCAATTATTTATTATGTTTTCTCTTTATTTATCTCTATCTGAATATACGTTGACTAGTATGATGCTATGTATACTATACATATATGTATATTTTTTAGATGGTTAGTGTTGGCAATCAGACCATGATAAAAGAGTTTGACTCATGGGAGTAGGCAATATTTATGATATATCAAATAATTCATTCGTATTGTAGGTACATGAAATCAAAATAAAAAACATTAGTTGGTGATACAGAGATTTATATACTTCCATAAGTTGTTATTGAATAGTTGATATATCAATTGTTGTCTACTATTTGGTTGAGTTCATAACATCAGAATCCGAATATAATCCTTCTATTCAGCGAGTTTGTCAAACTATAAAACATAAAGCGATGACAATAACCAAATTTTGATTTTTAATAAGCGGATTAAATTAAAGCACTTTTACATCGAAGTGATTTGCTTTTGTAGTATGAATAAAATTAGGATTGAAAATCACAAAAACGGAAAGTGCAAATTACTGGCAAGAACTTTAGTCAAACAAAAATAGTTTTGTATTTATTGTGGAGTTTGTAAAATAGTTTTGCATTATCGGTATGTGGAAAATATTGCGTAAATTTTCTCTATAATTTAGTACTTCTACGCTTTTTTACTGTTTTTTTTTATTTTAAAAACAAGACGCGATCTGCTTGTCGCATGAAAATATAGTTTATAATATCTACATAGGTATATAAAAAAAGGAAAATAACGAGATGCAAATACTCAAACTAACTATCTGTAGTTTTAAAGCTTTAATCTTGGTTGTTTGAAATTTTATGGAAATCTTCATAAAAACATCACTAAACCATAAATAATTATGATTATTATAAAATTATTACTATTAATAGAAACAAAACTCTTTACGAATTGAAGCTAATTTTTTTTCAATCGATTTAACCGGTTACTTTTATTAATTGTTTGGCATGGATAAAACTAATTCAATTTAAACGACAAAATCCATTGCAAAGTTAACCAGTTCGAATGCTAATAATCGTCGGATTTTAATTAATCAACGTCGTTGTACGGCCACAAACGTTCGCCGCAACGCAAAATTCGACAAAAAGCCGTTTTTGTCTGTTAATAAATCACATCTACATCTTTATTAACAAGAAAATATGGAAAAGATTTATGCGTTTTGCGGACGGACCCCTCTGCTGCTTCGCACGACGTTTCGATCCTCATTTGCGCGAATCAGCGCGAATTAATGAGAAAAAATCGCACCTAATCAACGCGTACGACAAGAATGGAAATGGATGATGATTTGAAATTTAAATTACCGCTCCGTCATCGTCATTACGCGAAAACAAAAACACGTCGTGGCGCAATTGCGTTAATGACACCAACAATGTCTTAGAGCGCGCACGCTTATTTCACCCTTCATTTAATGCTAAACTATACAAATCCGCTTCGCGACGACAACGACGAAGCCGCCGCACGTCGGGGCAAAAAGCCTTAAAAATGCAAGGAATATTTTTGTCGGCGTAAAAAAATTCTGATTAAAACTAACCGGGCGTAATTAGAAAAGTTTTATTGTTGTCGAACGAACGCAAAAACACTGTATAATCGTGGCGAATTATTATTTATCCAAGCAATGTTTATTTAATGTCATCTTGATTCACTATCTATTATTCTAATGGAACGATGTATATGAGTTATTCGCTAATTTGGGCTCGGAATTTTGTTATTATATTGACGTTTCTTTTTTACTTTTCAATATGCACCAGTTTTTGGGCTTTGAATTGACTGGTTGTATCAAATTTAGGAACAGAAAGGGTTGACTTTTGTTATGATTATTGCCTTTTAGTTAATAACTATTATACTAAGGTGAAATTGTAAAGCAAAATATGCATGTAATTTTCATTCATGGCAAATATTCATTTCAATTGCGATTTGTTGAAATCCATAACAATGACAAGAAACAAACTTTAAAGAATACTTTACATGTATGAATTATTAATTATGTGTTTTTTAATATTAAAAAGTTGAAAATGAAAAACTTGCACATTGATATTACATCTTTTTGAATATGCACTGAACGTTTTCATTAAAATCTTCTTTTTTATATTGTACAAAAGTTTTATCATTGAATATGTGAAATGTCAAGGCATTTTACACTGGCTTATGAATTTTTATCATTAATTTTATTACATTTTTTAGTTTGAAATATAATTAAAGTTTCTTTACTGCGCTTGGTAATAGAATCGACGCTACTTTCATTCTTAGAACAAAATTTAATATAAGCATACGATTAAAAACGCTTATCTGTTGAAAGTATTGATATTTTATCATTTTATTGGTTCATTCTTTTAAATTTTTATATTTATTCTTTAATTGCAATACAAAACTAAAATATTTTTGATTTTCAAAAACATAAATAAATAATAAAATGTAATAAATATGAAAAGTTCCAAAAAATATGGCTAATTGATTGTAAACAACAAAATAGATTAAATTCGCATTACAAAGTTTAAAAAAAACAAGATTTTTTCAGCATTTTAATGATTTGTGGAAGGTCGTCGAATTACCATTAGCTAAAATATAAAACAGATTTTGTAAACAAGCCAAGTGGAATTGGTAAACTAGTTTAAATTATGTTACAATATTTCTAAATTTAATTTTAGAAAATTTAATAGCAATAATTTTTGGTCATTTTCAACTGTAATTAATAGTAGTAGAATGTTTAATTAACCCACTACACAATATCATATCGCGGTGTTAACAAATGTAACAAATTTTGTAAACAAGCAAAGCGAAATTGGTAAATAAATCAATTACACGTAAACCAAGTTTATGTTATAAAATTTCTGGATTTGAATACGACAACATTTTTTGCGTTTTCATCATCATTAATAAACGCAAAATTTAATTAACAAAGCACAAAAAATTATAATTTATTAACACCTTCAATTTTTAATTTTCGCAACATGAGAAACTAAAAGGACAGCATAGCTGGTAATTTGTTTCTGAAATTTTTAATCAAAATGATTTATTGCATTTATTATTTTACATTATAATACAAATTGTTGTTATTATTATTAACATATATTATTATTTATATAGCAGTGTTTAAAATCTACTATTTTACTATGTGTAGTTTTTCTTGGGAACCACCTTGTAATTACGAATTGAATGGGATTTTGTTTATTTGAATAACAATAATATTTTACATTTTCATCACTAATTAAAACATAAATCAATTAAATAACAGCATAATATTATAGTTTTTAATATTTTAAATTTGTTGTTTTCACATTAACTAAAATTTAATAAATTCTGGCGAAAAACTTAAGTGAAATTGGCAAATAAATCTTAATTTTTGATATTCTAATTTACTTCTCTTTTGTCGCTATATATGTAACTGATTACTGAAAATAAGTGGTGTTTTTCTAGATATTTATAGATTTTATTTTATGTATTTGAATAACAATAATTTTGGGCACTTTTATCACTATAGTTAAAGGAAAATAGATTTAGACTATTCTCGCAATATCGTAATTCATTAATATTTTAGTTGGTTACTTTTACACTAAGTGTTTAGTTATAGTTTTTGTGGGCAAAAACATAAATTTCTAAATATTATGATATATTGATGACTGGACGTTTATAATTGATTAATATTTCAATTAAACCAAGCAAACTTTTTTACTTAATAATAATAAACGGAAAATATGTTCAAACTACACGTACAATAACGTAATCATTTTTTGTGGTAAAAATGTGATTTATAAAATATTATATTGAATAATGAAAGATTAATAAAATACCTTAACATTAACTAAAGTTTAATATGTTTTGTAAACAAGCCGCGTGAATCAATCCAACCAGGTTTATGTCACCATTTTGCGTGTTTGAATAACAATTATTTTTGGCATTTCGTTAATTAACGTAAAATTTAATTACACAACCGCCGCACAATATTATAATTTATTAATACTGGCAGTGCGCTTAATGTCTGAATATTTAATTTTTCTTATCATTAATGGGCTAATTTGTATGATGAAAGGGTTGTGGAACGATTGAATTACTCTTACTTAGGGGGTTAGTTAAATGCTAATCTGATTCAATTTTTAAAAAGAAGGGGTGGGATTATAGTCAATGCGTTTTACTCGGCGCGGTAAGAATGAAGACGCGATGCAATAAAAAAAAACCGAACGACCTTTTCCACATGACATTTTCATGAAATTTTCCTATTTGAGCGAATGACTCAGAACGATTAATGGATGCTTATTTATAGAATTGGATTATCATGTCGTTTTGCAACAAACAACGCATCGCCAATATTGTAAATCAAAACAAATTTATAATTCATTTACATGTTGCGTAACTTTCGATGTGTTTTTACCAAGTTTCTAATGGCAGAATGCTGTTAATTTTATTGATAAATTTCATTAGCGTAATGCCATTTTCAAATCGAAAAAATTTATCGCGCGGACGTGCGCGCTTGCACTCGGCGAGAAAAAAATTAATTAAAATGCGGTTAGTATTATTCATACACTAGTAAAGTGTCTGGAGCGTCTTCATTATTGCGCGATGTCTATTAATAAGTATGCTAAATGAAAATATCTAGGATAAGAATTCGACATACGCAAATTTTCGTGTTTTTTTTATTCATTGCAAGACGACAGCTATGTGATAATAAGGTCAACAAGAATTAGCATGTTTTTATGAAAATAGTTCGAATGTGTATTAAAAAATTAATTATTTACGATCCAAACCATAGGGGCAGTTGAGAAATAGTGGGACACATGTCTTTCAAGACTTTCATCATTATTTAATTTAAAAACTGTCACCTTTCAAAGTAAGCAAACACTTAAATTTTGTTAATTAATTCGTTGCATTTCAAAATGTCGGAGAATAGAGGAACGTTTTTCCAAATGTTTAAAACCTATTTTTGTCTTGCAATTTTCAATGTTTAAATATTCCCCAACTTGCCTTACCTAAATATGTAGATACAAAATGAGTTTTGGATGAATCTACATGATATTTGTCACTAAATATGAAACTATGATTAGTTTATTATACAACGTGTTCAATAAATACCCAGACTTCCTTATATTTTGGAAATAAAACAATCGAAACAGAAACGATTCCAGTTCTATAACATTTTCAATCAAAACCGTAATTGTTGCCTTATGAGGAAAATATCTATTTGATTAAATAAACCATAATTTTAATATTTTCACCTATTGTCAAATTTTTAGTAAATAGCACATACTATAGTTTTTTAATTTTATTTTTTGATAACTGGCGCCTGTACAAAGTGAATAATCTTTACATTGTTTAATTTGAAAACTTGTAGTGCACAAATTGTTACATTGTAATGCTGTAATTCAAATTTATGATCTAAATCAGAATTTAAGAGAGTACATTGTTTAAAATGTCTGCAGCATGTTTGTAAACCCGTTTCGTTTTTATCCTCTTATTAATTAACATACTAACATATAGAGGGTGGTCCATTGAACTTGAGACAGGCGAATTACTTCCAAACAGTGCATTTTAGGAGAAAATGTTTTGAACAAAAGTTGGCTAAAATGAAAGTGGAAATTCAATGGTATTAATCATTTTTGGCCATGACCACAGCTTCATGGTTATTTTGACATTAACTTTGTTTCTTCAAATGGAAACCTCCATTTTTTGGTTCAGAATCTCAATCTACGTAAAAAATTGGTCAATGGCCAAAAGTGATTAATATCATTAAACTTCCCCCTTCATTTTAGCCAACTTTTATTCGAAACATTTTCTCCTAAAATGCACTGTTTCATAGTTATTCGCCTGTCTCAAGTTAAATGGACCACCCTGTATATACCTTGTTTTGTCTCAACAATATTTTTATTTTATTCAAGTTCAAGTTACCAAAAATTGTAATACAGGAAGATTATGAAAATTATGTAATGTAGTGTTCTATTTTGTTCTATAGTATAAAGGGCTAGCAAAAATTTGCATATTTTGATTAGAATTGATTTTTTATAAATGGATTTTCTTTTGCAGACTTCTTGTTGTTTACATATGTTAATTATATATTATCTAAACAACTTTATTTATTTTTTATCGCAAAAAATTGGGGGCATCACATGTATTATTACACGATTTTCATTCATTTTTACAAAATCAGCCTTAAAGTAAATTTTGATTCAAATAAAATTTTTATAAATGAATAGTCTTATGGAAACATTTACTTTTTTATGATATTTATTTATCATCTTAAGAAATCCATTGATTTTGTATCGCAAAAAATTGAGGTATTGCAAGAATTATTACACGATTTTTATTCACTATTCTAAATCAGCCTTAAACCAAATTTTGATTCAACTCAAATTCATATTTTACAATTTTTTTGTTTTTCATGTTGAAATTGGGACATTGTAAGCAATTTTTATTCACTTTTACTGAATTAGACTTAAAGTAAAGACAGAAAAATATTATAGCAATTCAAGGAAATTCGGAGATTTGGTAGAATTGCCGTCTTGTTTCAATTACGAACATTGTAAATTCGAAATTCCTTGCATTATATAAAGGGCTGCACGTTAAAAAGCGGTTATTACTAGTTTGAAATGTCTTTGGAGAGAGCTAGTCATTCCATTAACGTCCAATTTTTAATATAACATATCTTTAGGTGTAATTGCAAAACAAAAGGAATCCAACAAAGACCATTTGAAATTTGCATGTTTTGATTAAAATAGCACTTTACCTAACGTGCCTTCTTTTGCAAACTTAATTAAACAGCTAGTTTTTTTTCCTCTTTTTGGTTAGTAGATATACATAATGAATTTCTAACCTCATTCTTTCAATCGATAAGCAAGCANATGTTTTGATTAAAATATCATTTTACCTAACGTGCCTTCTTTTGCAAACTTAATTAAACAGCTAGTTTTTTTTCCTCTTTTTGGTTAGTAGATATACATAATGAATTTCTAACCTCATTCCTTCAATCGATAAGCAAGCACACCGACGATTTTCTACTCAGAACAATAACAACGAGGAGGAAAAAAGGCAATACCATTAATTCTACATAAATATGATTCGTGTTATCCGCTATAATAATAATAACAGCTTTTCGCTTACTTATTTCTGTTATAGCATTGTATTATTTAAAAATTACACACGTATACAATCGATAAACATTTAGCATTTCGTACCATCCACCACGATGACAATAAATTTGCTAAAAGTAAATTAATAAATACATAATGCAGCATAAATTCATAAATACCGGCATAGGTAGCCTGAAAAGTTTTGAGCCTTTTATCTTATTTTACTTTTCTTTTCTTTTCTTATACTTTTTGGAACATTATTTGCGTTTTTTGTCCCAACAACGCTTGAATAAACAAAGAATGAACAAATATGTAGTGGCAAAAATGTGAAATTTTGAAAAAAATCCAAAAAGAGTAGAGAAATACTGCTGAATGTGAAGAAAATAGAGTAAAAAAAAACGTAAAAATAATGAAAATCGCAAAAAACATCTAAAAAATGTATACAAAGGCATAAACACTCAAAAGCTTTGAGAGAAAAAAATTCAAAAAAGCACAAAAATGTAGAATATTAACAAGGAATTTAAATTTTTCTACAAGGTATGGGGAAAAGAAGCAAATAAATTATTAAAAGTTAAGAAAAACGCAAAAACATCCAAAAAAATTGAAAAATATGTGAATTATTGAGGAAGATTCGAATTTTTTCAGACCGCCCACGTATTTATAACTGTGTCGCTGCACTGTTACATAAGGGGGACAAAACTTTCAGCAGCTAGCAGGACGAAACTTTTCCGCTTCAAGATTAATCGCTCTCGGCCGTAACGTAACACTAAAGCGTTTTTCTAGTTTAAAAACACGTAGCGTAGTTTAACGAAGAAATTGAAGCGGTCGTCGTGTTGTTGATATTACATTTTTGCTATAGATGTGTCGTGTGAGTGGTGTGTGGATAAAAGCAACGACCTCACATTCAGTTTTACATGCGCGCTGAAATAGAGTATCGAAGAAATAAATTTGTTGTTTTTACGCGCGCGCCCCCACGGCGAGTGGTTTATGATTATTTGTTAATTAATTATGTATCGGCGGGGGTGAAAGTCCTCAAGGAAATTGCGAAATTGCCAAGCGTGGTGCGGAAGCGTTTCGTTTTTATTGAATTTTATTGACGATCACTCCCAATGTGGGCATTGAGAGCGTAAATACACATATAATGCACTGTAATTTGTGCATTTTTTACTAGCTAAGGCTTGGCGAGTACTACATACTAGGAAATTGCGAAATTCTCACGTGTAAACGCCAACAACAATGTTTGCATTCTTGGATTAGCGCTTTAGAACTTTTATGTACAAGAATTGAGCAAGATTATTGTCTATGTCAGATTAAAATATCAAAATTAGATAATATCATTAATCCAATGCTGAAATACAAGAAAAAATTAGAAAAAGTTTGATTCTTATTGTACAGCGCCTTAGACATCAAGAGAAACAAAGCAAAATATGTAAAAATTGATGAAATAATGCACGAATTTAGGTTTGTTGTTAAATTTCAACTTTGCAATGTTTCACTTGCATATGGCCAACAATGTTTGCATTTTTGGATTACCGTTGAAGAATTTTTATGTACTAGAAACAAGCGAGATTATTATCTATGTCAGATTAAATTAGCAAAATTAATCCAATGCTGAAATACAAGAATAATATAGAAACATTACGCTTCTTATAGTAAAACGCCTTAGACATCAAGAGAAACAAAGCTAAATATATAAAAATTGATTAATTGAGTGCAGGAAAAACTATTTATCGCAATAACGAACGAATTTAATTTTGTTGTTAAATTTCAACTTTGCAATGTTTCACTTACATATGGCGAACAATGTCCCCATTTTTGGATTAGCGTTGTAGAATTTTTACGTTTAAATGAGCGAGATCGTTATCTCTGTCAGGATAAATTAACAAAATTAAATGATGAGCGAATTGATGTAATGTAATGAGCGTGAAATTTGCAAGTTTTCACTAAGAGAATGCTATCATCTTACGTTGCAGTTTTTTTTATCGACACATCCATCCAAGCAAAATTTAGAGAAAATGACGTTTCTTATTGTAAGAAGTGTCTCGAACATCAAACGTTGAACAGAATCAAAGTAAAACGAATATAAAAATTTATGAAATGAGGGTTGGAAAATGGAAATTTTGCCGAAATAATAAAGAATGTTAAAGTAAATGAGCAAGATCATTATCTGTGTCGGATTAAATTAACAAAATGAATTAAAAAAACGTAAAATTAAAAGAAATGGTGAGCGAATTGATGTAATAAATGCTAAACTTGACTAAAGAAATGCTGTCTTAAGTTGCAATTTTCTTCAATAATTCAAAAAAAGTATGAAGCTTTATACTATCTATTGGATTAGCGTTTTTTTATTCAAACGAACGAGATAATTATCTACACCAGGCCTAACTAACAAAACGTTTTAAAAAATGTAATATATGTAATATAAAAATATATATTGAAAAGATATGCGACATATTCATCTAAGAAAAATTCTAAAAAAAAACACTATCATTATTGTAAAGCTCATCATACATCAAAAGAAATAAACTGAAATGATGTAAAAATTGAAGCAGTGAATGCTGGAAAAAGAGACATTCTCAAAATAATGAACGAATTGAAGTTTGTTGTTAGATGGTATAACAAACTTCAACTTTGCAGTGTTTTATCCAATTTGCATATGTTCAAAGTGTTTTTTAACAAAGAAATTGACTATGGCATTGCAATTTTGTGCCGAGAAAATTTCATTGATATTGTAAAAGTGATACAAAACATGTTAAAAGCATTAAAAATGTAAAATCTGTTCAACTACTGAACGACGATACGCTAAGTGAATTGTAAAATCAAAACAAAAATCTGAATTCCAATTTACTCCATTCAGATTTTTGTATCGACATGTGAAAATCTGTCTGTTAACTGTTTAGAGAACATACAGCGTTGGAAATTAACAAAAAATAATCTAAACCATTGAATAAATTGATGAACTGATGAACGAATTGATGTTGATTGCTGAATATATTATATTACATATTCCGAACGAGTTTTAATAAAGAAAGGATGCTATTTTTTATATTTGATTTCATGAAGTCCCATTAACAATTGAGAAAAATCCTGAAGTTTGTTATAGTGTATAGCACCAACGTGGCATTTTTTATTGACTTTTTGACATTTCCAATCGCTCCCGGCGTGGACATTGAAAGCTTAAATATATAATAGGTATACACTGTAATTTCTGCATTTTTTACTAGCTAACGAAAGGCATTGAGGCTCAGCACGCACCAAGACGTGTAAACGCCAACAATGTTTCCACTTTGGGATTAGTTTTTCTGTTTTACATAAAATTTTTATGCAAATAATTAAGTACGATTATTATTATAGTAAGCTATATATAAAATACATTAAACAAGAAATAAGTTTAATGAAATTATAAAAGAATGGGCGTTTAGTATTGGACGGTATAATACAGTTCAAATTTATAATATTTACTCAATTCGTATAATATAATAATTAATTTCTATCTTTTGTTTTGTTTGTGATTTTATGGTTGGTCGACACAAGCGAATAGTAGGTATATTTTAGTTAGTGCGTATAAATGTTGTGGATTTTAATTGAATTTGCTTCTAAATACGTAAAAATACTTCAAATCGCATAATTTTTGGTCAAAATAATGCATATGAACTTGTAATTACAATTAAAGAAATATATACGGGTTTTTAATATTGTACTTGTTCATTAGAAACTTATTCCTCATGCGCAATTGTTATTTATATGCAGATTACAATTTCAAAAGAAAATGAAAAGTACGAGATAATAAAAATATGGAGAAAAAAATCTCATGCCTTCAACTAAGGACATTGGTTCATACATACATTAATTACTTAGCAGAATGATTAGAACGGGTGCTTTTACTTAATTACTTCTACTATGTACATGTTGTCAATGGTACTATTGAAATATCTTACATACAACTGGAAAGTTTAAAAAGCCTGCCTACTGAAGATTAGAAACAAAAAGAAAGAATGTAAATTAACGACTTTTGTATGTAAGTATATATGTAGGCATTTATTAAAATGTATCTCTTCGTATTTCAATATATTTGAGATGTTTCTGTTTTGTAAATTTAAATCTTCATTTAATGATCTGTGTCTTATTATATTATTTATTGGAATATTATACTGCAGTCGCATTGGAGCACACATACCAGAATTTATACTATTATACCATATATTCTATTGTATAGTTAAAAGTAAAAAATTACACGTTACTAAATATTACTATTTTTATTGTAAGTTTGACGCAGTGTTAAAACATAATATTATGTTGTTGCTAATTGTAACATTTAATTAAAATTGAACACGATTTTAGTTTTATGCAAAAATAATATGAATTTTACATAGAACCGGTTTATTTCATTTGTACATTGTGATTGAGGTTTTGCCATAAATAATATAGTTTACACATTTTTGTGAATTACCTATTTATTCGAAAAAGAATATTTTCAAAATGAATTACTAACTCACATACCAGAATTTATATTAAGGGCAGGTAAGTATATTACCTACATATTGAAATGCAAACATTGATAAATATAATTATTTCTTTTATTATCGTATTGTGAGATTAACGCAGCGTTAAAACCTAATATCATGTTGCTGCTAATTTTAACATTTAATTAAAATTGAACACGATTTTAGTTTTATGCAAAAATAATTATAATATGCATTTTACATCGAGCTGGTTTATTTCATTTGCACACTGTGGTTGAGATTTACCATAGATAATAATATAGTTTGCAATTTTTTTTATCCAGATTGTGGATATATGCTTTAAACATTTTTTGTCAAAATGTAATTTTATTATGAATTTTACATAGAACTGCTTTATTTCATTTGAGGACTGTGGTTGAGGTTTTATCATAGATAAAAATATAGTTTACACAATTTTTTGAATTGCATACGTTCAAATTGTGTTTTAAAAATATTTTTAAAATGAATTTTGAATAACAGAATTAATATTAAGAGTATATTGGACAAAATATATGCAAAGAGTTGCAACATTGAGAGCTAATATTATATTGTTTCTAATTGTTATAGTTTATTGCATTTACTACTGTGGTTGGGGTTTTACCATGGATAATAATACAGTTTGTACATTTTTGTAATTACTTATATTCAGATTGTGAAAACATTGTATATTCTGAAATAATCTATTTTAAAAATGTATAGCTTATATCAGCAGACACGCTAATGCAATAAATGTAGTCGTTGTTTTGCTTGTTACAATGTAATAATTCGCTGCTAATGTAACCGTAACTAACAAATTTAGGACCATATTCAACCTAATTTATAATTTACATCGTCTTAAATTTGATAAGTAAATGGACTAGTTTAACAATTAGTAGTATGTTTCAGTTAATTTTACGTTCGAATTCATTTATTGATCATGGTAGAGTTAAATTTTCTTATTTAATGTTTAAACTCCCCATTATAAAAGCAATAAAATAAATATTAATTTAATTGTTCTACGTAGGTATAGGTATAAAGTAGATTTACGAAGCCGACATTCTTTGTGCGGAAAATCACAGACTATTCCAACACATCCAGTGCAAATATGCATTACAAACTATTCAAATTATTTTTTAGTATCTCCACCGAGATTCTTAAACATTCCACTTTGGAATGGATTTTTTTTTGATATTTGGCATTTTCCATCAAAATATTCAAAAATTGTTATCAAAATTGTTCGAAATACGAGAAGATCTTTATTTTTCTCGATTTTCGTGCAATGGTGATGAAATTCTATAAAAAAATTGATGGAAAATGCCGAAACATCAAAGAAGAAAATCGCAAAAATTTCCTGTCACCTATAAAATAATTTGAATAGTTTATATATTTTTTTATGGGCTCCACGTTGGTTGGGAAAATTCTTCACAATTATTTCATTTTGCGCTCAAAAATATATTAAAAATGTATTTAGTACCTACATACATGTTATCGTTGATCAAAGGAATGGTTTAATTACGTTTTTAAATTAATATTTTCATTTCCATATAAAAATATTTGTTAAAGATATTCTATGAATACGTTTATATATTCCAGCAAATTTATGTAGATTTAAATGCACCGACATTATAATATTTTGCGTAAAAAGTGTGTGCTTGAATGCATGCAGCGAATTTCGGTGAATGCATCCACTCACAATGGCTCCTCTCTCTGATGTAGCTAGTTTTCCCAATTCACAATTTATATCATTCGAACACTAACAATCCGCCAAGCAGAACCAGAAATTGAATATTTAAATGTGTTTGGCTGATTCTTGACAATGGCTTATAAATTATTGAAGGGAGCATCTAATAATTGAAAATTTGTTATACTACGAGTGCAGCAGCAATTCAAATATTATTTTTTTATCATCGACGATCCGTTGCTAAGATAACTATTTCAATTTCCGAAAAAAGTGCTTAGGTAACATGCTCCAAATTGAACCTTTATCATTCGCTTCATTCGCGCCTCGTCGAATAATAACATTTTTTGTAATGAATAACTAGTGTAATTCACGTATACTATACTATTTTCTGGAAAAACATATTTTTGCTTGTGTGAGTGTGTATGTGAACATGAATTTTCTCTCTTATCTCGCAGCGTTGGAAAATTTAAATCTTTATTTTCTTTGAAATAAGTTTGTTGTAGAAGTAGCTAGTTTATGTTGAAACTTTTCAATCCTCCCGAAAAACTGACTACGTATATAAAGTATTATTTCAAAAGAATTAAATAATAATTTAGTCACTGCTGTTGCTGCTTTGTTTTACAGCTAAGAATCTTAATCATAATTAAGTGGCGATTAACAATCTCGAATTGTTAAACCATTTGTCCATTATTTTATTTACTGGAACGTTATACTGAAGTAGTATTAGAGCTCACATACCAGAATTTATATGATATTGTATTTATTTTATATTTGAATGCTACAAATTGCATATTACTAAATATAACTATTTTTTATTGAAGCATTGTGAGGTTAACGCAGCGTTATAACCTAATTTTATGTTGTTGAAGTAGCTAGTTTATGTTGAAACTTTTCAATCCTCCCGAAAAACTGACTACGCATATAAAGTATTATTTCAAAAGAATTAAATAATAATTTTGTCGCTGCTGCTGCTGCTTTGTTTTATAGCTGAGAATCTTAATCATAATTAACAATCTCGAATCGTTAAATCATTCGGCCATTACATATTTCAAGCACGTTTAAGAACACAATTCGTATAGCGCAATTAAGGTTGCGCCGCATAAAAGTGGTTACAGCGTGTAACGACGACCAATAGATCAATGTGTATTAATTATCATTTTTCATGTTGCAGGTAATGAAGGGTCATATGGACCAAGTGGACTCATATTACAGCAGCAATGGGTCACGTTGACTGCAAGTATGTGGCCTAAACCAACGACCTCTGCACCTAGGGGTTGGCGTGTTTCCAGTGATCGTATACCATTGTTGGTGGCTGTTTTTTGCGGGGCAGCTTTAATTGTTTGCGTTGTATTTGCTTTCATCGTGTATCGCTGTTGCATTATGCCGAAGAAGGAGAAACACTACTGTAAGTACTTACCTTACCTACCCGAAAACATAGTATTTTGTGTGTGTGTTTGTGTGTGGAATTTAATCATACTAAAAAGCATTATCGACATTGTTCCATTTATTTTGCCTGTGCTTGCTCGCACCGGCTGCAATTATACCTAAAACTTGCGCTTGCGGCTGAGAATATAAACAAATTCTAAATTAAAACTCTTAACCGAAAGGTCTTTGAAGTTGTCGCTAATTGAAGACCCTCGCTATCTTGTTAAAAGTTGCACCAAGTCTTTCTCTCGTAATTGTTTTTTGCTGAATTTATCAACAAAAATTACTATAGTTAAGATTATTTTGTGTAAGCTCTCAGTAACGGAAACCAGAAGTCAGGGTTTATTGTAAAAAAATATATATAAACTAGCAAGTTTCAATATTATTTATCAAAATAGCGTATAAGTACACATATTCGAAAATTACACTTTTGATAAAAGCGTCACTTGTATTTCAACCAAAAAGTAATACATTTTATAGTCGGACTATATAGTGGGATCAGGACAAAAGCGCTTAGCAGATGATTGATTAAAAGTTGCAGCAAGTCTTTCTCTCGTAATTATTTTTGTATAATCCAACAAGTTTCAATATTTTTAATAAAAATTTTAAATTTCACGTAGAATTGCACATAATTCACATATTTTAGAATTAGGTTTTATAGAATCGTCAATTCTATTTTAACAAAATGAAAGTAATACAATTTGTAGCCGGACCAGTGGCATCAGGATTAAAGAAATTATTTTGCTGAAATTATCAACAACAAATTACTTAAGATTATTTCATGTAAACTAGAAGTTAGGGTTTATTGAAAAATGAAACAAAAATACTTCTATATATTTATAGAAACTAGAAAGTTTCAATATTATTTATCAAAATAACAAACTAGTAAGTGTATATAATTTATATACTTTGGATTACAGTATTTGATAAAAGCATCAATTTTATTTCAACTAAAAAGTAATAGAATTTGTATCCGGACAGGTCGGATTATGACGACCACGGATGAAAGAGTCAAACAAATGTTAAAACAAAAACTTTTTATTTGTAGCAAGTAACAAGTTTCAATATAATTTATCAAAATAACGTAAACGTAAATGCAATTCGCATATTCTAAGATTGAAGTCTTGTTAGAAGTGTCAATGCTATTTCTATGAAAAAATAATACAATTTGTAGCGATTAGGACAAAAGCTTATTTGGTGCTGAATTTGTGCTCAATTGGCTCTCAAATTGGCTCATTTGCTGCTCATTTGGTTCTCAGTAGTGCTCATTTAGCTCTGGGGCTCATTTGGTGCTCAATTGGAGCTCATTTGGTTCTCATTTGACAAGCACTGGTCTATTACAAGGGGGTAGCGTATAAGGGAAACAACAAAAACCTAATTAATACGTTATTTAGAATTTAAATTCAAAATGTCTTAAATAGCTTGTCTTATTGGAAATGCTCTTTTACTTATTTATCTGCGGTCTCTTTTAGCTGCAGTCTATTTCATTCATGTTTTTTACCATTTGTATTCTTATTTTACTGATCGGCTTCATCTGAATACATGTTCCTCACAGTCACTACGAGTTATTCTGAATTCACTGTATTTAATTGTTTATATACTTTATTAGTAACATTTCCACATTGTTGGTAACTCTTTTGCCATTTTCAAGCTACTCTATGAATTATGAATTGAAGTAGATTTGCCAATCAAAAATGTTGCTAATAAAGTATGTAAACTATTAAATATAAATGTATTCCACTATATTCAATATACCTCAATTGAATATATTGACCTTTTTGATTTTTGACATAAATAATTTAAAAAATTGCTTTAGACTTGATTAATTCATTTTTATTTTTTGCATATTTACATAATTAAATATAAATTGGAATCAAAGCGATGATTTTATGTTGCATTAACTATGTTAAGTCATCGTTTACGTTACAGTTTGATGATAAATAAAAACATAGCAAAACGTATGTTACAGCTTTTCAATTATTATTAATTACAATAAATTGAACGTTAAGTGCTTGCTAGTTATCGAAATATGTGTGACTAGTTATTTTTCAAATAGCGTCCCAATTTCCTCGATTAAAAAGCAATTTCCCTTCCATATCAAAGATTTCGAAATTTTAATCAAAACTTTTTGACTTTGCAGGCATGCGTAAGGATGGTGCAAGCACAAACACACCCCAATCAGTAAATCATCACACACAGACGGCCGTCTATGCCGAAAATAAGAGTGGACATTGGGGCTATACGAATCGTGTCGTTGCGACAAATCCGAATGCCTGGTATCATCAGACACAGCAAGGATCGCAGCATGCTTATCCACCACAACAACATCCGCAGTGTACGCATTGTCCGGGCATTTGTCCGGTGCCACGCAGCAGTAGTGTTCCTGGTTCTTCTCCACATGTAATGCGATGAATTACTAGCAATGGCCTGTTTCATTACGTTTGAATGCTTTGCAGATCTCCTCATCTAATACGTCTAGAAAACAACGACCAGTCAGTCAGCCGATAGGCTTCGTGATTAATAATGCTGTGGTTACGAAACAGGTACCTATGCCAGAAATTTCCGAATTTTCGCCTCATGCTATAGCTGCGGCAAACGCTCAATATGCATCAAGTAGCAGTAAGTATTATAACGATTAACAGCTCGTATAAAAATATATCAAATTCGAAATTGTGCAGTATTTTTAGAGCTGAATTAAATAGTATCTTTTTATTATTAGGACGCAAATAAAGCAACTAACAAAAATATTATTTGGTTATTTAAATCTGCTCCAAAAAGACTGCATTATGTACGCACACAGACGGGTGGACTCGCGGGCCTTAAGAGATAATATGGGTGGACTATTAAATTTCCGACTTTTTAAACATTTTTGATGTTTTTTAGTTTTTTTTGCTAATTTTGTTGGTCCCTTTTCTTGCAAGAAGTAGTAAAATGCGCAAATAATAGTAAAAAAACACGAAAAAGTTGTAACAAAGCGGAAAGTTAGGAGACCACCTATGTTTTATTTCTATTACCATCCATTGTATCCATTGTATGTTTGATCGACGAGCCACCACCAAGGCAAATTTCTAAGTGCGCGTCTTGCATAAGATATTATTACATATTGACCATCATCTATCCATGATACTACTGAAAATTAATTTATAAAGTAATAATCTATTAAAAATATTTTTTACAATCGTCTTAAAGTTTAAACTTTCGTTGGTGCTGTAGTTTCACAATATCACACATCACAAGAGCATCATAAAATGTGGAGATTACATTTTTATTAATGGAATAAAATTGTTTGATTAAAAGAGCCGCTTTACAGTACACTAAACTTTTCAATCAGTAAAATAGTAAAAACAGTTATGATAAAACTTTATCAATCTGAGCAAATGCTTTCAATAAGACGATTTCAATGCAAAATTTGAAGTTAGTATATATGTACTATGTGAAATTCAATTAGAATTTAATACGATTCTACTAGTTGTTTAAAACAAATAATGATTTTATAACTTGGAAATCATTATTTTTAAACAGTAATATGTTTCAGATTGAATCATTGTAAAGCATTTGTTGAAGGAGATTTTTTATGTAATTTATCATTATTATATTTAGGCATTTGCATTAAAATTGACACATTCAATCCATTATATGATAAGGCACTGTTCCTAAAAAATGGTTTTAAAATTTGGAATTTTGTTATCTGAAATATTTTCGTGTATATCACTAGATTATAGAAGGAAAGCGTAATGGCTATTGAATGATTAGGGATGAAATATGGACTTGAAGATTAACATAAATTAGAAATTAGAATTGACGTATAATCGATAAAAATATTACTTAAAAATATTTATTATTTATATTAACTGTAATTTGGATTTCGACAATTTTTTTATCTCAAATGTTTTTCCGTATATATTTTCATATAGATTATAGGTGGAAAGGGTAATGGTTACTGAATGATTAGAGATAAAATATGGATTTGAACATCAACATGATTTAAAATATTTAATAATTTTAATTACCGTTTCCACAAGGCGTAGCAGAGCAAACCAACATTTAGAACTTTGAATTTACCATTTATATATTGTAGAAATTAGAAAATGTTCAGTAATATTAGATGTTTTGAAAAGTTCTGTCCATTGGGGAAGTAAAACAAAAATAATTATCGCTTATTATAGTAATATTTAGTTTAAAATGTAATGTTTATTATTAGTTATGATGCCTTGCAAGTATGGTGACAATGCGAAACAATCTGCAATGACAGTAATAATTGACAATCGGAGATTGCAGGGTTTTGAAAGCGATATAGCTGATAGTTAGATGTGAGAATTTCTGATGAGTTTAACAGTAACTCGCTTAGCATTACAGTAATATGTATAATGCATCGTTGCCTATTAAACATCGACAATACTCGCAATATTCCTTGTATCTAAACCACACCGGTTACCTCTAATTTCCGTTGTTACGTAATAAGGTACAACGCGAATTTCCAAAGAGAGGACTTTACTTATAGAAATGTTTATTACAAACTGGCACTAACTGATTTAAATAAAGATAGACGTTATGTATTGTAGAAATAAATGTACTCATTATTTCATTATACATCCGAAGAGATTTCCAGTAGAGTTCATTATTTTTAAACGTTGATTATGAAATGTCTAAAAAAGTATAATAAACATTTATATAACCTTTGTTTTTAGTTTTAGATGAAGTTGGTACAAAAGAAGAAGGCTCGCCTTCAACTACATTAAAAACACGTAGTCTTCCAGCTTGGGTAAGATCGAAACCTCGACCATTATCAACCGAAGATGACTTGAATGATTTATACGCTAAGGTAAATATTATTTCAAATATATCTGAATTATTTTCTACTAATAATTATCTTTATTTGCAGGTGAATTTCAGCAAAAAACGTAAAAATCGAATGCGCAACGATGAGGCTGCGATCATAGCATTGAGCAAATCGCGCAGTCAGTTTTTACACAAAGACACCGACTCATTGGTTGATAATGAAGCTGTAATCGTTTACGACGAACGAACTGCATTATAAGAAAAATTTTTTGACAAGCATTTAAATGTCATTTTAATCACAAATTTTTCTAGAATGTTTAGTATTATATATATATAATTGAAAACCCTGATCCAGTGCTCTTATTAAATGAAATTTTCTATATCGATGATGCAAACATATCGATTCAATTTTGTTTTTTAATAAATAAAATTTTATAAAAAAAAGAATGAATGATAATAAGAGTCGAGCATTTTTTGCTTTTTTATGCATTTGTAGAAAAATCCTGTGATAATTTTAACAATTTTTATTGAATCTTAATAATATAGACTGATTTTGATTAATTTAGAACATAATTAAGCACATGTTTATGTAATTTATGTATTAGTTGAGTATTAAATCATTAAAGCATTTTTCGCTGAATTTTTGAATTTCCCTCTGTTTATGCTTCAGCGTCCTAACGCAAGGTGGCTCCAACACCAACTGCAATCAGCTGTTTTAATGGCTGAATGGTGACACTTTCAAATTCACAACAACCGAAATAAATACGTGACAAAATGAATGAAGAAATTGACGAATCTGAATTTTATCATCAGGATTTTACGACGGCATCAGAATGGGAAATATTTATAGCGCGTATGGAAGAAATCATCCATGAATGGAATATCGAAAATAAGAAAGGTGAGTACTTGATTATTCCAAAGGAATTGTTTTAAATCATCCATGTATTTACTTTCGTAGGTGAAAGTGAAATAATTAAAAATGGATCATGGATTATTAAAAGTGAAAATCTACCATTTGCTGATACTGATTTTACTATAACGCTGTATGAGAATGAAAACAAGGTAAATGATTTGGAACAAAGCGATAAACCGAAATCACCCATTGATAATTCTCATAACCTAGCAATGAAAGATGTTAATAATGATTTCGCTGATAAATGCTTAGCTGATTGGTATGGGCTACAGGAGTATATAGTGCTAAGTCCCACGAGTAAGACCGGAATTGTAAGCGAAAGCAAAATAAAGATTTTATTGAGTTCCATAACAATTGCTGTTGCAAATACGAATACAACATTACCTATTTTTGTTCAAATACGCGAAAAATGGCAGCGATGTTATCTAGGCGTGTACGAATCAAACGGAATTCGCACAAATTTCGAAATGGTGCATTTACGAAAGGGACCACAGCATTGTCAATATTTAACAGGATTGATCGATCTATTCAAGACAAAAATAATGGCGCCCGTAAATTTAGAACCAATTTTAGTGTCTGTACAACATAATTACTTGATTAGGGATTTTGGCGTGTTTGAATGGAAATTTAATGATAATGATGATATCAAGATGCGATTAGAAATTGGCACAACGGTGGATCCTGTTGAAAGTTTGGAATTGAAGACATCGTGGTGTGATTTGCCAGATAACTTAATTATCGATTCGGAAAATTACAGCAATTTTAATTCGAAAACTGCACAAAAGTGGACGATTTTTGTGAACTTCACGCAAGAGCCAGTTTGCATGCTAGCTGAATGTCTCACTGAGTTCGAGCATTTAATTGAGAACGATGCGACTATGTATGATTTGTTGGGTGATTTTGCAGCCGCGCCTGTTGTTGACGAACAGAATCCCTTTGATGTTTTGACTGAATCGAAGGTGCCAACGATAAGTACGGTGATAAAACGAGCGACACGGGGATCAATTACTGGGACTAAGGCGAGAAAAGGAGTGGCACCTCTTTGCGAGGAGATTTTGGTGCCGCTACTATACTTTTTATTTCCCGATGCCGATGAAGAGCTTCGCTTTCCTTACAATTTACAACAAGACGACGATGTAAGCTTTTTAAATACAAAGCAAGAATTCCTACATCGGAATAGCTTGTTTTATATTAAAAAATGTATATTATGTGTGTTTCATGCCTACTATATAACTAGCTAAAAGTCACAAAACATTGTCTAGAAATAATTAGAAAGATCCTTCTTATTCACGACGTTGCAGCTAGGCGTGTGATAGGCTTAACATTGTCGACAGTATTTCAATAAGTTTAAACTTCTTAGTCATTTCATCTATTTGGTATATATTATAACTACATTCTAGAGAGCGCAGTCAGAATCAATGAGTTTGAATTTTTATCTTTTGTAGAATTTTGTCGAAATGGATAGGGTTTTGTAAGGGAGATTTATATTTCTGGATCTTGACAACTCATTGTTTACATATTTTAGCACGTTGACATTAAGATCTCTAAAAAATATAGTTCTACCTTTCAAAAACCTGAGCTTTTACACGACAAAACAGTTCAATACCTGATCTAGTTGATTATACATTTTCTTGTGAATTATAATAGTATCAACTAACAATAAAGTAAAGAAACTAGGTTAGAGTCACAAATATTGGTTCAAAACAATTTATGCGCATTTCGATTGTTTATTAATTTTGATGATGGTGCAACAACCAAAATTTACATAAACTGTTTTCAATACATAATTGTTGATCTAAATTAGTACCTTTACTTTACTATTGATTATGATTGTTCATCAAGACTTCAATATAGCATGTACATATTATATTCGGTAATTTTAAAAGATGTAATTGTATTTCAGGATAATCAAGCAAAGTATAAAAATATGAAAACATGTAAAATTGATTCTTTGGTGTGGCGGATGTCTATCGTTCTATCGCAAACGCTGCAACGTTTGGGTGGAACGCGCTGCATGGCACACATTTGGTTCGAATTCGTGCAAGAAATGCGGTATAGATGGGAGAAAGGAATTACGATACCAGGGTAAGTCGATTATCTTTATTATCATTATATAAAAATAAATAAAAATCATGCATTAAAAATCATAAATGACTAAATTATGTACATATATAGATGCTAAAACTGATTGTTGTGTAGTCATAGTAAGCCATGGGAGAATTATGTAATGTTGCCTTCGAACACTGTACACTTGAAATTGATCTCGCAGTATGTTTTATGACAATAATTATATAGTATGAATTTGATATATTGACAATTTAAAGTGTCCGGTGTGAGAAGTTAATATTTTAGCGAAAATATCCAATTTGGCTTATTATGAATACACACAGAAAGGGATGGTAAATATAAAATAGATGAAGTTTTAAGATGATATGTAACAACATCCCTATAATTAAATAAATGAAATGAAAGAATAAAGACCCTAAATGCGTTTACAAATTACGTAATAATTTATAAACAGCATTATTAATTATTTAATAACAATGTTTACCTCGTAAAATGAGGATCTGCTGTGTTTCCAGAAGCTCAATTTAAGCTGCAGCTAAACATTGCCTTTTAATTTATAATAATCGTGTGTTCTATCTAAGCGTTTAAATTAAGTGCTAGTCAAACTAAATTACAATTAAATTTTGGTATTCTTACAAAATTACAACAAAAACAGAGAGTCCAATTTCGGTTGTTGTTTTGATTATTAAAAATCTATCTTAATGATGAGCATTGTTTTTTACGTTTACGTTATTATTGTTCGGTTTTTTATTTATAATGGTACGAGTCCATTACGCGTCGTTGGATTTCTTGCCATGTAAATGTCCATATCGTGATCGGTCCAATTGTCCGAATTGTCGCAGTAATTGTTTAGCGTATGTGTCGAACCGGCCGTACTATATCGGCTGCTCGGCCGATGATGGTGGTCTCTGGAA
The DNA here is from genome assembly GCA_030264715.1 of Adinopsis sp. GC000173. Classification (NCBI taxonomy): domain Eukaryota; kingdom Metazoa; phylum Arthropoda; class Insecta; order Coleoptera; family Staphylinidae; genus Adinopsis; species Adinopsis sp. GC000173. The sequence goes on along the minus strand of JARJDW010023428.1, from coordinate 18,863 downwards.
CGTGATCTCGGTCTACTAGAACGTCTCGTCGATGATGTAATTGAATGTGTTGTTGGTGGAGGTGGTTGGTGTGATGGTGGTGCATGTTGTGATAACAAGTGCGAACCACGCGACATGCGATCTGATTGCATTGCCAAAGATTGTCGTGACTGGCGAAGATCTAAAGCACATACACATACATTTTCGCTTTTTTGGGGGGTTGTTGTTATTCATCAATTTTTGTTTTGAATGAATTTACAAATAGTATGTATGCTCCCATTCTCAATGCATAAATATGAAAGTTGGAATACACTTTGAACATAACTCTAATAGCTGGGGTGGATGTTTTTAGTTTCGTGTTTGATCTGTTTGCGGTTTAATCTTTAAATTTAAATAAAAGTTTGAATGTTTGTGTTTTTCTCTCTTTGCTGCCAGATTGACATAATCTAAAAAATGTTTCGCAACTTTCAGACCAATCCAAACAATTTCGCATTTAAATTTTTGAAATAGTTGTTTAAATAAAATTGCTGATAGTAACAGTTAGTTGGTAATTTAGTTAAACATTAGATCTACTAAGTGCGTCTACAGTTTATTGAAATATCATTTGTATGAATTTCTATTTTTTCCACAAAATTTACTAGACATTTTACGGTGAAAACACAACAAAAAGCTATTTTATCTACCATAACATTGCTTCTAACTCATTATAATTAAGGTGTATGTGAGTGAATACTTTCCAATTTTAAGATCTTTTCGCTTTATAACTTTGAAAAGTAATAAATTTGCTGCGATTGTAGAATTAAACACAAAAATAAACCTTTTACAGAAACACTATTGCGTTGTACTTTTAAATCATTGCGAAATTGTTTGATTGTTTATTTAGTTTGAGATTGGGAGCCGTAAGCAGTATTCGAAAAAGCAGAGGCAAGGCAACAGAACATGCAGTTATATAATCATGCATCAAACGCATTCTTATTAGTTAATAATTAAATTAATATTAAATTAATTAATTAATAAATTAATTAACAATTAACATAAAGCAATAAATAATAATAAAAAAGTAACACTTACGCTGTGCGTATTGTTTTTAAGAAAGGACGTTTTACATAACAAGAGTATTTATATATTTATATTTGGTTTTAGTTAGAAGAATCATGCGTTTGTATTTTTGCTATTGGTTTACTTTAGTTCCATAAATGATCACTACCTTGTCTCGATGCCAATAAATTACTTGGAAATGCATTTGATAGATAACGTCCCGAATGATTTGAGAAACTATGCTGCGATTGTCCATCAGCTAATGAACGTGCTTTATTTCCCTTCGTCGTTGTACTGAAATGCGAACGCATATCGTCTTGTATTAACGAAGCCGGCTCCACCGAGTACATTCGCTGTCGCTGCATACTGTGCGTACTGTATGCAGAAACCTGATCCCAATCCTAGAATGAAACAAAAATTTTACATTAGCATCGTAATGGAATGATAGCGTTTTGTTTCTGTGCATGTTACTTTGCTACTGTTGAACGCATTCAATGTGGCCAGCGACGACAAAGGTCCACCGGGACTCGCCGCTCCGCAACAATTAACCGGTAGTCCAGTTATCGGCAGGCCGGCTTTCAAGCCGATCTTTTGCTGGTGCAATTCGTGTAATTTACGTGAACGGCGTCGCGATGCGGCGATGAAGATGATTACCGCGACGACGATCGTGCCGCAAATCGCTGCGCTCGCCGCAATCGTTATTTTATCCATGTTCGAGGTGGCTGTTGATACGGTACGAACTTCACGGCATTGCGTGTAGGGTACGGTCTCTGGTGTGATGTTGATCTCCTCTAATGATACCACACACACTACAATACATTCCTAAACAAAAAATAACAACAACATATCATTATTATCTCACTAGATAGATATAGTTTTTTTATTCTTTATTATCTTACTTTAAATAAACCAATAATTATAGTTATTTATCTAAGAATTCTAATTTGATTCTTTGAATTGCCTTCGTCGAGGCATTAATTACCATTAAAGTAGATTTTTAATGTAATTTAATTAATAATCGCAATTCTTCTATTACATACGTAACGTAACGTAACATTTTTGACAAACGTGATGTTTACGATGTTATAACTTATTTAACCAAACTCGTGTGCGAATTTTTGTAATAAGCAAATAAATTTTATATTTTCAATAAATTCCTATTAAGATAATTCAAATTACTGATTAAACTATAAATAAAATCAATTTTTTTTCTTTGGATTGCCTTTGTCGATGTATTAATTATCATTAAAGCAGATTTTTATTGTAATTTAATTAACAAGTGCAATTCTTGTAGTAAATATGAAACTTAACAATTTGGCATAGTGATTTTACGATGCTATAAATTACTTGACTGGACTCGTGGGCGAGTTTTTCTTATAAACGATTAAATATTCATATTTTCAATTAAATTATTTATTACATTGTAAATAAAATCTAATTTGATTATATGAATTGTCTTCGAGGAGACATTAATTATAATTAAAGTTGATTTTTAATATAATTTAATTAATAAGTGGAATTTTGTATTACATAGAACCTAACATTTTTGACATACGTGAATTTTATGACGTTATAAATTATTTAACCGGACTTGTAAGCGATTTTTTGTAATTTACGAATAAATATTAATATTTTTAATTAATTGCTATTAGAATGCTTTAAATGATTCATCATGTTATAAATAAAATTTAATTTGATGCTTTAAATTACTTTTGCCGAGGCATTAATTACCATTAAAGTAGATTTTTAATGATATTTAATTAACAAATGCAATTCTTGTAGTAAGTACTTACATATGACACTCAACAATTTCGACATATGTGATTTTAACAATGTTATAAATTATTTAACTGGACTCGTGAGCGAATTTTCCTAATAAGCGAATAAATATTTATATTCTCAATTAATTCCTTTCAAGATAATTCAAATTATTCATCATTTTACAGTAATGTTGTGTATTTAAATTCACTTAGTTGCTAATGGTTTATTTACATACATTTTTGGTAAAATCAATTATGTTTTTTTATATTAATATATTTAAAAGGAATTTTAAATAAACATAATCTAATATCAATATTTTTTCAACCGTGTAAATTGCAAAACAGTATGAAAAGGTGGCATGAAAATAATAAAGTATAGATTTGAAATATGTTTAATGGATATTAAGACATTATTAGAAATTGTGAGACTGCATAAAATATTTGATTGTCTTAATGTTTAACTATGGAATCGTTGCGCAATCGAAACCTACGATTATAACAATTCAAATAGTTAACATCTTTGAATGAATAAATGTATGTCTTATATAAGAAGAATTTTGTTAATTAACTGTTCTTGCCAGCAAGTAAGAGTCCTTGTAATTTAATTTAACGTTTTTTATACAGTACAACGTTCCAATAACATATTTCCTTATCAGACCGATATAGAACCACATGCAATCTAACGTTACATGCACCGTTCCGTTCATCCAGCAAAACTTACACATATATAGTATGTAGAAACAAGACAAGTGCATTTATATAAAAAATAACAGTTACCTGCGATGGTACATTCTTGATCTTAAATTCACGTTCGCTCGCTTCGAGCGGCGGGCCCTGCTTGAAGCTCTTATCGCCGAAGAGACGATAGACGACGCGGAAGCCGAGAATGTTTGCCGTCTCCGAACCCCATTGTATGATCACAGAACTATCCTGCCGGAATGCGTTCTTAACGAGCACCTCGCTCGCTTCCTCGCCGCCCTTATTGTTGCGTGACGGATAGCCCATCACCAGCGACGGACGATGGTTGGAGTTATTGCGCCACGGCGGCGACGTGCTCTTTGTCTTATTCAAGTACTTATTGTTTACCGTACTTGACACGCTCGTCACCGTGCTCGTGGCGAGCGTGGTTGTCTCCCTTGAGGTGGAATTTGTCACCGATGTGGTGATGATTGTGGTTGATGATGTTGTCGGTTGCTTGGTGGTGGATGAAGACGACGATGTCTTGTATGATGGTACCGATTCGGCTACGGATACATCGTCTAATTCGGCATTCACAACTGTGGCGACGCCAACACCATCAGAATTATTGCCACCGCATGTTAGCTCCTCGGGTTGGATGCTGTAAAAGCCGCGATCGCGGAATTTCGGCGGGCTACCACAGAATTGCGGATTGCGTTCGCGCGACGTCACCTGCAAATCGCCGTTCTTGATCCAATTGATCACCCACGCCAACCGGCAATCGCAATGCAAGAAACGGCCTCCGAGGCTCAAACCACGTAGCGTATTATTCAAGTGCTGCAACGCCTCGAACGGTATTGTCGCCAGCGGATTACCATCCAGCGCTAGCAACGTGATTGATGGATTACCGCGAAACGAACTCGTCGGCAAGTCAGTCAGCAAATTAAAGCCGATGTCTAGCACGCGCAGCTCTTTCAGCGTTTCGATGGCGTCGATGGGAAAGTCGGGCAATAAATTATTTAGCAAACTCAACGAGCTTAGCGTCTTTCGTATGCCGTGAAACGCGTTCTCTTCGAGATTTTGGATCAGGTTGCGCTCTAAATTCAACGCAGTTAATGACGCTAATCCCTCGAAGACTTTATCGCCCCCGTCGCCCGGTAATTCACGAATGCTGTTCTGCGACAGATCGAGAAAGGCGAGCGTTCGCATGCCGCGCACCGCCTCCGGCACGAATTTCTGACGCGTCCCTTTTAGATTCAAGTTCTTCAGCGACGCATCCAAGCCTTTCAGGGCGTCGGGCGATAGTGTTACGTTATTATCGGACAACTTTAGCGTGGTGAGTTTTGCGAGCGTCTCAAATGCACCGTCGGGAATATTCGTTAAGCGATTTCTGGATAGATCGAGCAATTGCAACGCTTTCATGTCGCGCAAACTTTCGATCGGCACCTGAGTCAGGTCGTTATCCTGCAGATTTAGATTCTTCAACGACTTCTCTTGGCCCTTAAACGCGCTCGCTGCGATCGTTTTAATCTTACATCCTGATAATTGAATGTTGTGTATCTCTAAATTCGTAAATATATTGTCTTTGAGCACACTGATCGTGGAATTATTAATATATAGTAGATCGATTGGCGTCGCTCTTGCATACTTATGTATGGAACTAATCAACTTGGGCCAATCGACAATATCACATTGTATACTAAGTTCATGTCCGAGATTGTACGAGCAAAGGCACGACGATTGCAAGTCGACGACTTCCCGTTGCCATGGACATTGTGCATGAATTTGACTGATTGTCGTGGTGAGCGTCAAAAAGACGAGTACGTTTTGCAGCAACATTGTACGTTTCTTCATCATAACGATCTGCAAACAAAAAAAAACAACGTATGTATTTGATGAGGAATTAAATGAATTGACGCCGTTATTATTGTATGTATTTCCTTAATTGTTTAAAGCTGTTGTTTTAACTGTCTGCGCGATAATTCGATAGAAGGAATGAAGTAGAAAGAAAATACGAACGATTGCGTTATATTGGATAGATTGGACGGTGAATTGAGCAGATGGCTTGTTTGATTGGAATTCTAATAGAAATTGTTTGTAGATAATTGATTTTTTATATTTCTATGTGGCTGGGATGTGTATGCGCGTACGTCGTTTTTTTTGAGGTTAAGTTGCGCTTTTTTTAAACTGCGATATTAATTTAAAAATCTAATTGAGCATATGCTGATGAGCCGAACGATTAATTAATTAAAATTCTAATGAAATAATTAAAATTTAATTGATTTATAACGAAATTATCTAATAGCACTTTGTGTAAGAAATTGATATTCAACATTAATTTCTTATTAGGTTATGAATTTAATTTTATAATATCTGATTTAATACTTAATTGATATATTCGATAATTATTTATTACGTATATTTATAAATATTATTATATTATACACCTGGTGAATGTTTTTTCTATGTCAGTAATTCTTAACCTTTCTTCTATTACGGCACATTTTTGTCACATTCTTATTTGCTCGTATACAACGACAACTTTGCAGTAAAATATCATACAAACATTGACTAATTATCCGATTCATTATTATTCTGTTAATTTATTTCATAACAAGTGTTTCCAAAAGATAACATATGTTCTGCAATGTTTGATTTTTCTCAGACTGACAGTGTTCTGATGTTCTTTAAATTTAATTTTGAAAGATCGGGCCAATACTGATATTAATCTAATTTATAAATTGTAGATAATTAATTAAATTTTAGTTAAAACATTTTCTAATATAAAATTTTGTATGAAGAAAGGGAAATTTTAAAAATTCTTAGATTTTTTTCATTAGGTGCCGAAGTTATTTTCAAGAAACAGTACTTTTTAAGAAGTAGGTTGCTTATTTTTTAGTGAATATTTTTAATAGTAAATTAACAAAAATTAATGTTAATCTATATTTTTCTAATTTTTTGGCGGCTAGGTTCAAGAAACTCGTGGTACAATTGTACCGCGAAATAGAAGTTGGAAATCATTATATATTTCTAACTGCATTCACAAAGAAATTGCATTTTTTTGTAAGTTGCATTGATTTCTTTTCAAACGGCTTGTACGAAAATTGCAATTTTATGCTAATTTTGTTTGTATTATAATTTGCGATTATCTGTGAAAATTTAATTATTGTTATTTCTAAATAGAAAATTTCATTTTTATCGGCAAAAATAGAAATGTTATAATTTTCAAAGAAAGGATTGTATTTGCTTAGAAAAAGATAATCCTTAATTACTTATTTATTTAAACGTAAATGGGAAACATATCCTCGATTAATTCTCTCGCAAGAAACAACACCTATACTCTTATTTCAAATTAATATTATTACGCTAATAATTATTATGTGTATTAATTTTTTTCTGTTAATATATTGCAAGCGCGCACCGGCTCAATTGCAATTTCTAAAACGGTAAACTGTACATTTAACCTTTGATCAACTTTCATATTTAATATATTGTATATACATATAAAAAAAGTGTAATTGCGATCGTGTTTATGATAAAAAGTATGGTAAGAGTGTAATAGGATGTAATAAAAATATGAATTAAACAATTAATAATGATTTAATTGCAATGAAAGATAATACAATCATTTTAAAATGTTACACTGCCCTATATTTAGTAATGTAAGGTTGCAAAAATTATCATTACAGCGCGCGCGCTTTATAAACGTGCAAATTCGTTGCAATTAATTCAGCCAGCGCGCTCTCAGCGCTACATTCCGCAGCCAGGCAACGTTTTTAATTTGCAATGTGCATCTTGATATCATTTCTCTCTTTTTGATAGTCTATTATAAACTTACGCTTACAGGTTTCAATCTAGATGCTATCTGGGATTATAATTTTCATATAATAGACTACTGCTGGATGGTTACGAATAGTTAACTTTAAATTTGTGTTTTTTACAACAACAAAAAATATTGTACTAGAAGGAGAGGAAGAAAGCGATGCATTTCTAGGTTTTTTTCTTCTTTTCTTTTAAATATTTAACATAGATGACATGCAATCTTAATTAATACGCGAAGTGGATACGAAAACGGATATTGATAATTAAATGAAATGCGTATTGTGAGTGAGGAAAGCATTGGCAGCATAGTGTGGAACAAAAACAATTAAACAATCATCTCAAATACTAAGCGAATTGATTAAAGCAGCAGCAATCGCATTTATTTATGCTTAATTCAAGGATATAAAAGGAAATTGCGCTAATGTTTTTAAATATTTGTTTGCGTTTAATAGGAAATTCTCTTTTAAATGAGAATGTTAATTAGCCTAACCATGCCCTACTTTTAATTGCTTTTCATTGTATTTGCAATGCACATCGCTCCCTATCACATAATACACAGTATACACTAAATGCGTTCTTGTTGTTATTATTAGTATTACATCACAGCGCAAAAAATCGGAAATACACTTTCATTAATATTTTCATTAAAAAATAATATCGCGCATTGATCGATGGATGATTGACTTACATGCGATTCTTAGCGATATGTCGTACAAATTGCATCACTTGAAATGTATAGTGTGTGTGTTTTGTATCGGGCAAAAAAACTGCAAAAATGCAGCGGATAGCGCAGCCTTGCCTTGAAGGTATATAGGTGAGAAATGTTGATTTCTTTACCGTTACCTGCTGCAACAAGTTGAATATAATTTTTTAAAGCGCTCATTAATCTTTTGTGTCTGACTGACTGAATTTTTAGACTTTAAGCGCAAGGTGAGACAATAAAATTGGGTTAATTTAATCAGCTGAATGTTGTTTACATGCGCGCTTATATACATACCTATACGAAATGATCTAATAACACAACGCTCAATTAACAAATCAAACGTTTTGTTTGCTTTATTGATGCACATACACACACACGGCATCGATCTGCTGCATCACATTGCTGCGACGAGTGTCTTTTATTCTACATAGCCGTTATTATTGCCACGCTATATAATAGGCCATACAAGCCAAAGACCGGACGGTTTGCGCGGATATACAGCGTGTTCAATAAATTTGCCAAATTATTAACACACAGAATTTTGATGAAGATTTCTATAGTGAATTTCATCATATATTTTTTAATCGAAACCTCTGTTTCTACATTTTTGTTTTTCACGTGCTTTGGCGTAAAGCATCTCAGAGCAACAAATAAATAATATTTCTTTTGTTTAAATAAATTAAATCTTTTAATTTTAAAAATGAAAAAGATTAGATAATTATTGTGTCTCTTTAATGCACAAGTCGCTAACTCATAAAAATCTGTTTCGGAAAGACTTATAATTAATCAAAATTTTCATAGAACATATGATAATTTAGCAAATTTAATCGTAAACTGCTACTTGGAATGTATATTTTGTTACTGCAAAGAATCGTGATTGAAAATTGGTCAAAAAAGCGAAGAATGTATTCTTGGAATGGCCTTATTGTTTTTGGCGTTTAATTTGTCTCGCATGATGAATTAAAAGGTTAAAAACAATAATAAACAGTACCTAATTTAATTTATATAAAATAAACCTTAAAATCGACTCTAAATCAAATACTAGATATAAAAATTACCTGCGTTTTAGAGTTATTTGTTACTATTTAAGAGAAATTAGTTGTCCATCAAAGAACTAATATCTAATTCATATTCTTATAAGACTTCATAATAATTATTGCAAAATTTATTGTACATGCTGTATATTTTTTTTATTTCGTCGCTACAATGTTTATCTGTTTATCGCATTATTGTTGACGTCCCTCATGTGTACGTGATTTGGTCGATGCTTGGGTAGTATATAAAAAAAATATAAATTAAATGGGAACTTGTTCAGCCGTTCACTAATGTTTTAATCTATCTAATCTCTTTTTCTTGAAGGACAATCGTTTCGATTCGAACTTACTCATTTTATTACAAGAAATTGCTGCATTTTATCGCTAATAATAAATAATTAAAAAGTTTTTGCATGCATTCTTTTTTTATTTTTAATTTCAAATTGAATTAGTAATTATATAATCACGTATATTACACAGCTGTATAAATGGCAATAGTTTGGGTGTGAATGGAAATTATGATTAGCGCCTCGAGGATTTATTTTGGTAATTGTGCGTAAAATTAATTCGTTAATAGTTGAATTAAAATTTATTGCTATATAAAACAAAGTTGAATATAAAAAACAAACTGAAACTTTTCTTTTTTGCCGCGCTCGCGCGCGATTGTTGCAATATACATTATTAAATATTACAAGATTAAAGATGCAGATAACATCAAAAAACATCACATTTTAATGATGTTGTATTTCTACATGTGTGGCGCACAACAGCAACAACAACAACGAGGTGTTACAATTCAGCAATAAAACATGCTACGGTTTGCACCAATTTCATAACACGTCGCTGTGAGAAAATTCAACTTTTTAATTTGAATGGGAAAAACGTTGTAATTTGGTTCATTACACAAAATGTGGAAAATGTTGCTATATATAGGTATACTTTTACTTAATACCCTTTAATCTCCATGAGAAATCCACTCTTTTTTTCATCCATTCATTCATTCGTTTTTTATTATGCACTGCACCTTCTTACACCTATATATACAACACATGCAAATGACATTTTCTTCATCTTCTTCTTCTCGCAAATAAATACAATGTGAATTATGCATAAATTATTTTATTATAAATAATTAGACAAACGTGACTGCGAGTGAAAAGATGAAAATATTATTGCCGTTATTATACTTATTATTATTATAATTATTATTGTTGTTACAAAATATCGATTATGCAACATTTCAATTATGGAAAAATGTTTGCGTATTGTATATAATGCAAATAGTTTTTTGCTACCACATTTCATTTAAGAATAATATATAACTAAAATGCAAAAAATATTTAGGGCAGATTTGTGTGTCTGTGCGTTTCGATGAAAGTGGCTTGGCGGATTTGTAAGAAGGCATGTGCTTTTTGCAAGATCTATAATTTTATAAGTTTATAATTTTCTCGAAATTGAGAAGCTTGTAAAGAGTGAGAATTGCAATTTTCAAAATACCTATATCTACTCGTTAATTAGGAGTTTTTTAACACGTTTCTTATAGTTTTTATAGTTTTCTAATTGTAAGGCGGAACATCAGAGATAAAATCTTACAATCCATCATTTAATACAAAATATTAGATAATAGCAAATAATTGAAAGGTTTGCTGCAGAAAGAATTTGCTATATTATTACAATTCTTTCTAATAATTGAAATTTTTTTAAATTTAATTTTAAAAATAGCATAACTTTAATAAACATTTGAGTAAATACTAAATACGAGTATTCTTGTCTAATAGTGATTTGACTGTTGTCTAACAAGCATCTCCATTTTCTGAATACATACTACAAGAACTAATGACTACAATTACATATTTTTTGTATTAGAGTATTTTTGTACTGCATATTGCAGGTTGTTTCCTTTTTATTTTATGGCAAGCCCTTCAATTACAATAAGTGAAGCAATAAAATATAGGAAAATGTAGATGAAGTTTGCTTGAAAAATGGAACAGAAAATGTGGGAATTGTAATTTTCTAAAAGAGCCATTAATTAAGAGCGCCTTTGAGCGAATTTTCTGGCAGTTTTTATTATTTTTTAATTAGAAAAGGAAATTGGAACAAGGCGTTTGCGAAATTAAGTAGTTTCTTGCGGCAGGCGGATGTTTTATTCATAAGGGCCCTAAACTTAAACGTAAAAATTTGTTAAAAGCATTAAGGCGAAAAAATATCCCGGTGACCTTTCTTTACGACAAGCAAAGTTGTAGGTAATTTTCGCAAACAATCCTTAATCGAATTATCAAATATTTATAATATAGTCACTTATAGTACATACCTATATAATTACATCTACAGAAAATGAAACCTATGTATATATAAATAAAGATATAATTGAATTGTCATGTAACAGTTTAGTGACGCTCAAGTATGTTAATGGTATAGTTTAGTTGTGTTGCCTTTTTTTAAAAGTTTTTTTTTTTTGTTAAATGAAATTGGCATAAAAATCATGACTAATTAGTAGATCGTGAAGTGTTACTTTATTTCGTTATTCCATATTTATTAAAGCAAAATTATATATATGAACATTACATTACATTCACTTTACAACAGTGTAACGAGTTTGTTGAAAAGGAACACCCTCGCAATTAGCTACAAATTTGTTACGTTTTCTTTCTTTTTGAGAGAGGAGAGTATTCTATAGAAAAAATGACGCCACTCACATTTAACAAATTGTTAATTAGTACGAACGCATACCTGTTCTGATAAAATATTTAATTATATATAAAGCATTAGCGCGATGTAATTGTTTTTTAATGTAGGCGTATTTAATTGTATTAAAATTTGATTTCGAAAAGAACATGTTTTTGAAGTCGCTGACACGATTTTGATTGTTTGCTGGTTATAGTTTTTTTCTCGCTTAATTATGTAAACTGCGCGACGACATATTTTGTATAAGTATAAAATATAGCGCTGTAGGTATCATTTTTTGGACATGCCAAAAAGCACATAAATTATATTTATGCAAAGTTATAGAGCGATGATGATATAACGTGTAATCATATTTTTGAAAGTGATTGAGAGGAGTCGATAACAACAAGAAAAAATATGTGTTACAACTTGTTTTTTTCTTTTTTAATTAACTACCAAATGTAAAATCAATGAAGCGTTGCGGAATAAAAATATGTTCTAATAACGAAAATGAAGTGTGAAAATTAATTGTTTCGAGATAAAATATATATAATTTATTTTTCTCTTTGCTATCTGTTTCAGGCGATAAACAAATGTGAAAAATTGCAGCGGTTCTTCAATTAATATTAAAACGCGCGCGCTTTCCTAGCATAAATCTACATAATTTTTAAATGTTTGCGCGCGCGTTTCGCAATTTTCAGTGATAAATCGCATTGAAAGGCATTTTTGTTTCATTAATTTACATTTAGATCCTGCAGCAACGAAACGCAACAATCTTTTACACCGAATAAAATAAATCACACAGCGCGTAAATTAGGAAATTTTTCGTATTATTATTAATTGTGCGCAAAATTGACCCAGTAAAAAATGCAACAAAAAAACACCATGCAAATTGAACAATCATATCAGTGATACATAGCATTGAAAGGCGATTTTATTTAATTAATTTACATTTAGATCCTTAACAACAATAATCATTTATATCGAATGAAATAAATCACAACCTTGCAACTTCGGAAATTTTTTGTATCTACTATTATTGATTGTGTGCAAAATTGACTCAGTAAAAAATACAACAAGATTAATTTAATACAAATTATATCAATTGTAATTTTCAGTGATAAATCGCATTGAAATGTGAGTTTGTTTAATTAATTTACATTAAATCCTGCAACAACAATCTTTATTACTAATTTTTAGTGTCCCAAATTATTTTTTTAGCCTTTCCACGTCTCTTAAACTGTGTTCTTCTCGTTCTTTTAACAATTTTAACGAAAACCCTTAAATTATTTGATTGAAAATGCAAAAATCATAGAAAAATCAATGAAGACAACCGCAAAAGTTTAAGAGTGGTGGAGATAAAAAAATTTTTCGTATTATTGTGTGCAAAGTTGACCTAGTAAAATATGCAACAACAAAATTAATTTAATATACATACAAACAACATGTAAATTAAATAATAATCATATCGATATCATTGCGATGGAAAGTGTTAAATCATTTACGACACGCCACGATTAGACTCAATAAATTAATTCACCATTTAACCTTTTTGCAATTTAATCAAGCAACGCGCCCATTTTTTTTTTAATTTCAAATAAAGAATTTCTACTACTATAGTTACCTACTTAAAAAATTATAGATATTTAATAAACAATTAAACCGCACTTGCGCAATTATACCTGCATAGCATTTACAAATATCATCATCATCGTATAGCAAAGATGAGCACGTCTCTTTATTTTTACTTGCTCTCGACCATGCTGTTGATATTTAACCATTCTATTATAGTATAGAAAAATAGGTGTGTGTGCATACGTTAAATGATTGTATTAATCATTTCGTAAGTTCTTCTACTTGATCAACCGCGTCCTTGTCCTATGATGAAAACAGAAATATTTTTATTACGAACGCTCGCGCGCGGAATGTGTGTGTGTGTGTATCTAACTGTGTGAGCTGTGAGTAATTAAACTCAAATTTATCGTTTTGTATCTCAAAGAAATCGCGCCGAATTGTGCGATTGCATAAAAGAAATGGTTACATAAAATTATGGAACGATATATTTTTTGATTTCATCGATTAATAGACACTTGTTGCTATATAATAACATTATTTTCAAATAATTTATTATGGGAACTTTTTGCTCGTTACCTTATTATTACTAGTAGATAGATATTGATTTCCTCTCCACTACTACTCTGATTGTGCAAAGTCAATTTTTTCTCTCTTTGCGTTAATTTTATGCTAATTGATGAGTGATGATGCAAAGATAAATACGTACTTGTACAATGTTTTATTAACATATTATGGATTACAAAATGCTTCATCACAAAAATTCAATTACGACATGTAATATCTCTACACATTTTTCTTGCTGTGTTTGGCTCTTGGTGTGTGTTGTTTAATCCGCCTACAAAATTTACAAATATTCTGAACACATGTTCCTCCTGCAGTCTTCATTCGATTACTTGCGATGTTGTCTTATTTAATTATTTATTGTTTAATTAATGTGATTTAGTAAGACGACGGTATTGTTTGATAATTACGAAATACGTTAAATGTTTTCTTCTCTCATTAAAAGAGGCAAAACAATGCAAAGTATCATTATTTAATAAATTTGTGCTTTTTGTATAAAATAATTGAAAAATCACCAATTTTCATTCAAAATTGGATAAAAATTTATTACTCTTTGAAGGTATATATATCATTTGTCTTGACTTCATCCTAAATTATTTATTGTTTAATTATTGATTAAGTAATTTATAAAATAGATAGAATAATAATGTCAAATTTGGATGGAAATTTGATAAAAATTGGTCGTAAAAATGGGATTTTTGATTTGAGTAGATGAGTTCATTAAAGGTAATTGTTATAAATTGTCATTTTGCCACAGTTTTTTCTGCTATTTTATTCGCAATTCATTAAAAAAAATTACAAGCTTTTTCTTGCATTCTGCACAAAATGACTTGACTTGACTTCATACGTTTAATTATTATTGCTGTCATATTTAATTATTAATTATTTAATTAGTAATTTAGTAAAAGTAAATTTCTTCTCCCATTTAATGTCACAAAACAATGCAAAGTATTATTGCAATAAATTTGTGCTTTTTTGTATAAAATAATTGAAAAATCACAAATTTTCACCAAAAATTAGATAAAAATTTATTGCTCATTGAAGGTATTGTATATAATCATTTGTCATTGCCATTTTGCCTATAAATGTTATTTTTATTCAGAGTTAATTAAAAGATTACAAGATAGATATATTTTTTTGCATCTAATTCCCTTGGCTTGACTTCATCCGTTTACTGCAAGTTGTCGTATTTAAATTATTTATTGGTTAATTATTGATTTAGTAACGTATAAAATATATCGGAAAAGAAATAGTCTTAAATTTTTGTTGGAAATTTAATAAAAATTGGTCGAAAAAATGCGATATATTGCTCATCAAAGGTATTTGCAATAAATTTCCATTTTGCCTTTATTGTAAAAACTATTTTTATGAAAATTTCATTAAAAATGTCTTTTCGTGATTTGAATTAACTTTGTGCGTTTAATTATTCTTATTGTTTTATTTAATTAGTGATTTAGTAAAACGACGGCATTGTTTGATGATTACGAAATACATTAAACGTTTTCTTCTCTCATTTAACGCCATTTAATCGACAATAAAAATTTTAGAATCAATTTATTTTATTATAATCATTTCTAATGTTAATAAAATTATCGTGCAACAAGTGTATTTACTTATTTAGTATACACTACAATTACAGTTTACTTTTATATTATTGTTGCGAGCTAGCAACAATGAAATGAAAATTTATATATTTTAATCTTTCTTATTATAACGTAAATATCAGTCGTTAAAATGTGAAGTTTACTTTCACTTGAAATTTCAAACCTATTACACTTGAGAGAAATGTTGCCTTCCGATACTTATCATCAATTTTCTTGAAAATGTTATTTTTGATAGGGTAGATTAAGTAACGATACATAATCACAATCCAAGACGCGGCACGATAT
Source organism: Adinopsis sp. GC000173 (assembly GCA_030264715.1). Taxonomy (NCBI): domain Eukaryota; kingdom Metazoa; phylum Arthropoda; class Insecta; order Coleoptera; family Staphylinidae; genus Adinopsis; species Adinopsis sp. GC000173. The sequence goes on along the minus strand of JARJDW010023428.1, from coordinate 3,160 downwards.
CGAATAATATTTATTGATTGCTGCTATGATTCGTAAATTGATGATGAATGTCATAATATTTACAAAATAGTAATTATTTTTTAGCACGTTTACTAGTACACTCGTACTAGTTTGTTATTATGTAATGACAAATTAATTTAAATAATTTTGATTAAAGTGTTTAATTTGTTATTATATAATACGGCTAATTAACTAATTAAAATCCGATGAATAATCAATGTCAATTATAATTAATTAATATCTCCGCTAACAAATTGAAACACGATCGTCGTGATGATATAACGTTCCTATTGACCATAAACAATAATAATTTGAAAATAAATTGCATTGATTTTTTTTTCGTTTTCTCCTCATCCTCATACTTCTCTGCTTATTCTTCTTGTACGTCTCTTTGGTGAATTTTAAATGAAGCAAACCACAAAATAGCCGATTTCCTTTTTATATTAAAATAAAAAAGCCACAAAAGTAATGGAATTTTTTAGTTCCAACAAAAAGTTGTATGGAAATGGCAGCAAAATGTATAATTATGTCCAAAGCGAAACGTTATGTTTTATATTTTTTTGAGAGCATAATTGAGCATATTATGATACTCCTATTATATTACAAATATTTGTTTAAATGGAATTTGTGTTTGAAATTGAAATTACACAATTTTTATATTAAAAATACATTTCAAGTGAATGATAGAGGAAAAATGTGATTTAAACGAGTTGTTTCATATTACGTTGTAGTTTGGGCACAAAAATTTGTATACCTATTTATCAAATTGAAACGTGAACCATAGAGAAAAAATTACGATTTACCCGAGTTTTTACTCTAATTAACAAAATTTGTATATTTTTATTCATAAACAGTGCGATTTAATCATCCATTATATAAATGTAAAATTATTTTTAATTTGAAAGTAAGTCGCTGAAAATTATGAAATTTACTCACAAATTTCTCAATTTTTAATGGTTTTAGGGTTCACATTAAAGTGAAACATTATGTTTTAAAATTTTTGAGAGCATAATTGAGCATTATGATACTCAATTGTATATTACAACTTTTTTAAATTTATTTCATGTGAATGATGAAGGAAAAAATACTACATAAACGAGTTGGTTCATTTTACGTTAAATTAACAAGTCGGTGCACAGAAAATGTGCATATTTAAATTCATAAACATTGTCATTTTGTGTGTGCTCATTCATTATTTCCTGACGGATCGTTTTGTGCGTCTAAATACATAGAAAACTTATCAAGCTGAGCGTAATTGTTGAAACAGTTAAAGAAAATTAAATCATCGCGACTGGTTACCTACACTTAGTATTGTTTACATTATATAACGTTAACAGGAATAACTCGTTCAATTCAAAATTTTACTCTTCTTAACCCAGAAACGTCAGCGTAAATCACTGTAAATTAAGCAAAATAATTTTTAAAGAGCAATAAATACCGTAAAATTATTTGATCATCTAGCATAAAAATAACAATAATTTCAACATTAAAAAAGGATTCAATTTAGCAGCAGCAATCATAAAAAAAACTAATTAATGTACGTATAATGAGCGAGTAACGAAATTTATTGTTGTTATTATATTATTATTAAATTAACTAATTCATAACATACAGAGCCATAACGCATCATTCACCTATATTTTGCACCAGCAACAATCATAACAAAACAACAATTCCGTTATTAATTAATTGCTTACACTAACATCGTTTTTTTTCTTCATTCTTGATATAAATATATTCTAATTAATTAATTAATTTTATGTAACATATTGGCATAGTATCGATTGTGCGTTCCATTTCTTCCACGACGATTAATGCGATTAAGCAAGAAAAGAACAAGACAATCAAATAACTGTAAAAACTGACCTTCGTGAATTTAATTAAACTCTTAAAAATGTTACAGCAACAACAGGTTAAACAAAATTAAGAACAAAACAACACCATACAACCAGTTGAAAAAAAATCGGTCCGCAAACTGTGTGTGTGTGAATGAATGGTTTTTGTATTTTTTTGTGTTGTTTGTATATTAAGTGAATGAATGTTTTATTTTCTGTTTTTTTTTCTTTCTTATTCATGCCTGTTGTTTTTGTTTATAACAGATAAAATTATAATTATATTATCTTTTTCTTCTTATGAAAGATTTCGTTTAACTGTGACTCGAAAAATGCGTGTGAGAATTTTTCCAATTGTTGGGTGTCATAATATTTTGCCACAAAGCAACATAAAAGTACATAATATTCTTAAATATTTAAATAAATTTAACTAATATTGCAACTTTTTGTGGTAGTCTGATAAAAATCAGTTGGGAAAATGTTATTGTTGATGAGTTTATTGAAGGCATCCCTAACGTGCTCTCATTTTCTACTAATTTTGACGTTTAGAAAAAAAAAGACAAATACATGTTTGCGGTGTTGATCTGTCGACGTTTATTTGAGTAGTGAGTCCCAAAATATGTACTACTTTTGCTATCAAAGGATATTTAAAAACATGATGACTAATGTATTTGAGAACTGTTACAATCCATGATATTGCACCTCTATGGATTCGAGAGTAATAAAGTAAACGTGCATTGCTACTTTTTTATAAATCACCAACAATGTCCAAAAATGTAATGATTCTACGAAAAGTGGAAAAGACTCTTGATATGTCCTTTTGAATAAATATTTTAAAAATCCCATCTTTGAAAAATATATCACTTTTTGCATTGATTGTGTAGCATTGAAGTTCATTTTTTATTTTTTTAATTTTATTTTTTTAGCACCTTATTTATGAATGTTTGGAATAATTTAGGGGTAACCATATAAAGATATTGCGGCTTTCCATAGCACACACTCGCACTGATCATAATATTAAAGTGACTGCTAGTTATTTCCACACTAATATTTGAATCGTTGGGGTTGCATGCTTAACATTAATAATAGAAAGTCAACAAAAAGTGTGTTAAATGTTAATAACAATAAAATATAGATTGCGATCGAGTAAAAAATTCAGTTTCAGTCTAATTTTTCTATAATTGAATATTTAACAGGGATTTAATGAACGCATTGCTTGTTTGAACAAATTTTGTGTGAAATTATTACAATTTAATAAATTAGACATCACACACACGAAAATGAAAAAAAAAGAAATGTGTTACAAATTACTATAATGTAAATAAATT
>JARJDW010023422.1:0-16885 GCA_030264715.1 Adinopsis sp. GC000173 | reverse complement strand
AATAAACAAACACTCAATTGCAAAAATAGAACAGAAAATTTGAATACTTAAAGAGAAAAGTACACAATAGAATGAGAAAAGACGCGAAAAGTTTGAAAAATGCAAAGAAGATCGAAAAATACTAAAAACACAAGAAAATATTGAAAAAGTTCTACATTTTCCAGACTACCCACGTATAACAAACAGTAGCAAAAAAAAGAGAAACTTTATTTGTTTCTAGAGCATTGTAATTCTAAAAATGTAGACGAAAATTATATACAAAAAGTTAAAAATTTAATCTAAATTAAAAATGAGAAACTTGTCTTAACTCAGTTTCGTAATATTATTTGCTACAAAATTCTTATATTTATTTTGCTAGGCAACTTGTACTTCTATATGTTCTTCGAGGCGAATATTGCAAAGAAGTGAAGATGATAAACTAGAACATCTTCACCTCGACGATCGCCACATATTCATCCTGTTATGTTTGTTAGTGGTGGTGCTCGAAACGTTTTAATGAAATTTTTGGCTCGAGGTCAACAACCGCCGCAAAATATTTATTTAACCCGCAGCACACGCCAGGTATTTATTTGACACTTGATGAAAACAGCCTCTCGTCCATTTCGCCACCGCCGCCGGACGATGCAGGAAAATTTAATCAAACCAATTCGTGAGCGAGAGCGCGCATTGCTCGTGTCGCTCGCTCATATTATATCTATATCATTAAAAATTTCCATCACGTATGAATGTACAAGTGACCAAGCACAAAAGCGCATTTCCTTCGACCGAAAACATATTGAATCTACAAAGACGCTGAATGACGGAAGATAAAGGATACGAAATTTGGCGCGCCACTTTTCTCTACACCATACTAGTATGTGCGAGAACCTGACCTGTATCGCAAATTAAAACGAAAAACAGTGCGAGTTGGTGAAGCGGGAACGTTATTAACACACACACCCACATACATATCGACGTTTGTTCATTGTTTGGACATTAGTTACGGTCAAACCGGCTGATTATTCAATGCACATAACCTCAAACGATGCTCTGTGTGTGCAATAGGAGTCAAGCTGACAAAAAAATATTATTAACTGCACGAAATTTCCTATTTGATCGTGTTTTTCATGTTTCATTGCAAATAAATACGAGCGATGTCCGGTGTATATACAAACTGTAACTTTTTACGCGCGTTTCAAGTTGTAGAAAATGTAATTTATAAAATTTATATTTATCGTAGCGATAAATTTCACATCCGCGTAGAGCTATATGTGTATCCCAAGCATTAATGATTGTTGCTTGTGTGAATACACGGAGGGGGGTAAATACGATCTAATATTGTATTTAATGTTTGTGCTGTGCGCTAATGAGTGTTTCATTATCCGATGCTATTTGACCGAAAAAGTACGCATCGATTTTTTCAGCTCGCTTCCGATGTGCAAAGTGCGATAACGCCAAAATTATCACAAAGTTTTCTGTTGTAACATTGTAAATGTGCGCGCTCTCCTTTTTGTTGTTGTTTTTTTACACACTAGATTTAATTTAATTAATTTGTTTAAATTTTGGAGGTAATAAAATGTTTAAAGCTCCATCATCACAAAGTATATACAACGTAATGTTTCTGTTTAATCTAAAGTAAAATGTTGAACAAATTTATCTCAACAAAATTAAAATGCGCTGGTTTTTTTTTCACGTTTGATTAAATCATGGTGTCTAATTAAAACATCTAAGTTACTAGAAAGACGAAAGATCTTAAATTAATTACAGATTTTCCCAAAAAAATAATTCACTTTCATAAGCAGTATGTAATAGATTAATTTTTTATATTTTTTTTACTATTGTCAAACACAAATTATTATTATTTTTAAGTAAAATTCATTGAAAACAGTGAAATTCATTGAATAAGCACTAAGAAACAATAAAGACCAGTAAAGTTTATAGAAAATTTATGAAAAACACTGAAATTCATTGAATAAACACTCAAAAACATTGAAATTCGGTAAAATACATCGAAAAATGATGAAAAAACAATTAAATTCATTGAATAAACCCGAAAAAACAGTGAGATTCAGTGAAATTAATCGAAAAAGATGAAAATCAGTGAAATTCATTGATTAAACACTAAAAAAACAATGAAATTCAGTGAAATGTTTACAAAGTTATATTATATTTTATTAGTTGTTAATAAATATAACAAACATTGATTCAAAACGGAAAATCTATTTGAGTTTAATCAGAATTATATTTGTATAATATATGGTATATTTAAATTAATAAGTTTTTTATTTTTGTTACAATTTGTATAAAATTTTAAATTTAATGATTTGATTAATAATTGTAAAACCAAAAAAACTGTCCGATTTTAATCTAAGCTACCACGGGCGTCATAAACTTTTCATATTTATGAATTAGACCATCACGTTTCCATGCAAACATGCAGCATTAAAAATCTGGCTGTAGTCGTCGTGTCCACGTCAGAAAACACATAAAAAAATTATTGTTCGCATGCACACAGTACACAGAGAGATGACAGCTGCTTGATTTGGATGGGACAGCATTTAAACCAGCCAGCCGCCCCGCGCGCGTGTTATTTATTAGCTCTCGCCCGTCCGGCGTGTAACGCAAGCATGGAAGAGAGCAACAACGCCGCCTTGAAATATACATACATACAGCAGCCGAATCGATTTTTTGCACGGATTACCATTTATCGTACGACATTTGCGAACACATTCACTGCCCGCCAACGATAAGCCAAATGATTGATGTAGCCCAAATCCGCGACACCTATCAATTTGTGTGTGGATGTCGGCAGTGCGTCGAGATGCCGCAAAAATCAACTGGATGGTTAATGTATGCATTTAATTCTCAGAATATAAAGAGTATATCAATTCATCTAACATTTAAGCTTTTTTCACAACTAATTTCATAGTTTTCTTATGAAATTTATTAAGAAATTTAGAGTAACACTTGTTCTCATGTTTGTGGCCATTTTTTTAAAATTATATCGTTAAGAAATATAAAATTTTCTTTAACATAAAATATTAATTTGATTAAAAACTTAATAGTTAACGTGTATTTGATCATTTTTGTAATTTGTGTTACTTGGGTGATTTTTCTATAGCTTCTTAAGGAAATTCTAAGAAAAACAATTTACTTATTTTCTATAGAAATAATATAATAACTTTTTGCATTCCTGGTATTTTATTTTAACTTGTTCAACATTATTTTCTAATATGCAAACAGAAATTGCAAGGAAATTGCTCTCACTACATATGAAAAAGGTCTGCAATGGACGGTTTCATGATTTTTATTAGTAATTAACGTGTATTTGATCATTTTTGTAATTCTAGACTCTTTTTGGTAGTTGGGTGATGTTTCTATAGCTTCGCAAGCAAATTAAAAAAAACAATTATTTAATTTATTCTCTATAGCAGTAAAATAATGAGTTTTTACATTCCTGGTATTTTATTTAAAAAAATAGTTCATTTCAAAACATTATTTTCTAATATGCAACAGAAATTGCAAGGAAATTGCTTTCACTGCATATGAAAAAGTTCTGCAATAGACGGTTTTCATGATTTTTATTTTTTATTAACCGATTTATTCGAGTTTTCAATCTTGCAATTTCAATATTAATTTCATATTGACATTTTATGAAAATATTAATTTTTAACCATCGACATTTCTAGCAAATCGTAAGTAGTATAGCTAGAATCAGTATTACATTTAGATCAAGTTTATGTGGTCGCCGTGCTTTTAAGGCTAAAAAATAATTTACAGTTCAATTAAGGTTTCGGTTGTAATGAAAGGTGCTAATGACTTGACGCAGCGCCATCTTAGCTGAAAAACGTAATGTTTCGATTTCGATACAAAACGTAGATTTTAGCTACTAATATATTTGCACACGAAATATTGCATATTTATGCCGGATTATCCCCCCGGAAATCGATTTACGTGTTGCTAAGACGCTGTCGTGCATTAATTATCAACTCGAATTTTTCGGTCGAGGCGAGCGGTTGGTTGTTCGGCTTAATTGCCCTCCAATTAGTTAATAATCGTGCGATTTTAATAGAGGTGCGGCGCGCAGGACGGACGGGGCATAAAGTTTAAACATCATTGTTATATAAGGAATTGTTGTTTTAGGTCGTTCGTTGCAAACAATTGATTGTTTGAATTGCAAATTGGATATTTCGTATACCAGATCAAAAGAAATTGACAAAATTTACGGGTTGGAAAAAATCGTTCTATTGTAACAATTGATACATAATTCATTGTATCGTTTGTTTTACTTCTCTTACTGCTTACTGCTTGCTTGCTTGTTGTTTGCTGGTACTTGGTCGCCAGCTTGTAGCAATTGTCCAGATATTATAAATTATTTTCTGCGCATTTTTCAAACTACGTACCTACTATACGTTTATTTTCGCTGCAAATGTGTTATTTTCACAATACAAATTTAATTAATATCAATTAAATATTTATAGTTCATGCTTGCATATATTAATATTTTATAATGATTTTACCATATAGTGCATAAATTACATATTCGACGTTGCATGTAAAATACAATGACACAAATTGACAGATAATAATACACTCGTAATTGTTTGCATAGCTTCATGAAAAATACATAAAAAACACCTAAGTTGTATAATGGCGACCGCCGGATAACGCCGCAATCTGATCTATTTTAAAAATTATTAAATATAGAGATCAGAAAAAAGCATCAGTACCTTGCTAACATTGTGTAAGCTAACATAATGCAAAGTAACGACAGTTCATCAAAAAATAAATTAACAGCCCTTGTATATAATATTTTGTGTTTTCTGTTGTAACTGAAATGTGCAGAAAAAACGAATAATAATTATTGCTAGATCTATTAATATATATTTACAAAGAACGGCATTCTGCTGTGCATTGATGAATATTTTAAGATATAATTTGCACTAGATTGCCTTCCAAATTTCCTTGAAATAAAATTTGTCCAACGACGTTCCTAGCTTAATTTGATATGAATTTAGAAAAGGCAACGAATGATATGGATTAGATGTGAATTATGTTGGGGATGGTCCATACGGAATGCAGTTTATTCTACAGCCCTCATAATTGCAAATGTAATTTTTGTATGTTTAACAATATGTAACATTTTTATCAATTTTATTTATTAGAGCTCAATTACCCTACCAGTTTCGCCATTGCCCCTTCATAATTTTTACGCTTTTTTTTATTTTTTTAACACTGAATTACATTAATTTAAAAATTTTATATACCCATTTAGTTAGTTGCTCTTTCATTTACATTAGTTGCAATTTATTCGTTTTTTGTTATTTAAGAACAATTACCAATTATTCTTAAGTGTGCGGAATTCCCTCACTCTCCCCTAAAACTTTTCATCAAAAATTATTCATTTGTGAGTAAAAATTATCAGTGATTTTAAATGAAACGAATATATTTCCATTTTTATCTGCATTAGAAACAATAAGAACTTCTCATATTCTCTATTCAAGTTTTTTTTGAAGTGTCACTAATACTCGTACTACATATACTTTATGTAAATATCTCATGTAAAAATGATTGAGTTTAGTAATTTTGTGCAAAAATGAATTTAAAAATGCATGGAAAACTCTTATCTGTTACTGAATATACGTTTCCATGAATATTTATAGTTATAAATTGATTATATTTTAAAAACAATTTGTACGGCTAGTTTGATTAAATTAAAACAATAACATTTACGTTAAAACATTCTACGCTGCAGTAATATCAATTCTTAATTAACATACTCATAATGATTTTCCCTGGTAAATTCATTTATTATATGTATCTTTAGTCAGCACACATGTACATTTCGAAAATTAGTCTGTTGTTACTATACACACTATATAGATATAATATATAATCTAAACTAAATTACAAGAATAGATTTCAATGCGTCCGCTTCATAATCATTAATTTGCCAACATGAAAATCGTATTTATCATAATACTATCCATTATTATTAGCCAATGTGCCGGAGCGTGCGCGAAAAATCACCATCACCGAATTATGTCTTCGTGTGCATTTTTCTACCGGCACGCAAGTGAAGAATAATAACATCATAAATCACAACAACAACAACAACAAAAAATACCCAATTTGAATAAAAACAAAGCATGGAATAAGGAGGCTCAAAAAAAATGATAAAATTTAAATTAGCTGACAGGAACAGGTTGATCTTCCCCAAAAAAATACAACCAGAAAAATGTACTGAATATACTCTACTGTAAGGATATTTGATTTGGTTTGCGGATAAATGATGACATGGTGTATGTCGTATAAGAAAATTCGCATACTTTGTATATACGAATTAAATTTCAGCATCATGACATTTGAGCGAATTAAAATTATTATTATCAACTCGCATTTTAGCGCGCTTTCGGTATATACATTGCCTGCCATCGTCAACAATTTCAGCAGGAAACTATTTTAATATTTAACGCTTTCATGGCGATGCATTAAAACGTCTCAATTCAATTTCAAATAATAAAATGGTGTGCAACTTTAATTGCCCGGTTCTAAATAATAATGCAACTGAATTTATTAAAACGACAAAACCATGACCTCGTAACGTCGTTTGCAGACTATGAAATATGTAAATAATTTTATCAGAACGAACAATAATTGATTTGACAGGTAATTTCAATGGGAGGATGCGATTTGTGATTTTATTTCTGCAGTGACAGAGGAAAAAAATATTTGAACAAAAAAACGTCAATCGATTAATTTGAATTCCATCGCGATTTGCGATGTTTTCCAAATAATAATCGGGTTAGCAATTTAAAAAAATAAAAAAAATGAAAGGTTTCAAGATTCACCTGATAAAAATATCGATTTGTTAATAAAACCGTTTTAATTTTAGATAAGTTTGTGTATCGTAAATAATCGCAAGAAAAATGCAGGAAATTCATTAAAAATTACGATGTTCTCTTAAGAAAAATTTTAATTAAACAACAATTTGTCTTTTTGATGTAAAAAAACACAGCGTAATGAGTAGGAATGCTAAATGTTTGTTATGGTTTTATCGTCGATTGTAAGTAAGCCCTTACACCGCTCTTACATCTCTCATAATATTATATTAAAATAATCATTAAATCAATGTAACTCGCAAACATGAATTTAAATAAGCTACATCTCCACGTTTAATATCGATTCTTAAAAAACAATATGACTTGAACTTAGTCAATGCGAATATAATAATGGTAGGTATTCTTTTTAAGCGGTCATTATTTAATTTATTTTTTAGAGTAGAAACAAATTATAATGAAAAGCCACAAAATATAACATTTCACTGATTCAAATTTGTAAATTTATATGTTTTTTAGTAGATATATTTTTTATTCGACTTCGATATTTGATAAAATAGCAATAACAATAAAATATACACTTTAATATAGCTAAAAATTTTATTACAAGTTGATCTCCGCACGTTTAATGTCAATATGAAAGAGAAAAAATAAGTCTGACGTAATCAATTTAAAAATAAAATTGAATTTTTAAACTGCCATCTAATTTATTTTTTGGGGAACACACAACATTATACTACATCTTATGAAATGTTGTAAAAAAATACATATTTCATTATTTTGAACTTTTTAATGCCTTACGCGTTTAATATTATTAATTTTTTCTTTAAAAATAATTAATTTGACTTAATAAATTTTAAGAAAAAATGTTTTTTTTTCAGCTGTAGTCTGATTTACGTATATTTTTTGACGAAACAAATTATTATATATAAAATCTTTATTTTCATTTAATGTTGTAATACATAATATAAATATTTTCAGATATATTTGGTTATTATTATTTATTTTATAGGATTTCACACAAAACTAAAAACATTTTACACAAAAAACAAAATTAGGTACTTGATTATGTAGTTTAGAACAAATTACAACAAAAATAGTTTAATAATAAGTTTGACTTAATCAGTTTTAAAAATTAAATTATTTAAGCTGTGGTTTGATTTATTTTTATATATTTTTAGACGTAACAAATTATATAAAATCTTTATTTTCATTTAATGCTGTAATATATAATATATATTATATATTTTCAGATATACCTATTTGGTTCATATTATTTATTTTATAGGATTTCACACAAAACTAAAAACATTTTACACAAACAACAAAATTAGGTACTTCATTATATAGTTTTGAACAAATTACAACAAAAATAGTTTCATAATAAGTTTGACTTAATCAGTTTTAAGAATTGAATTATTTAAGCTGTGGTTTCATTTATTTTTATATACATTTTTTTAGACGTAACAAATTATATAAAATCTTTATTTTCATTTCGTATTTCAATAGGTAAAGTTAGATATTTTCCTTAGTAATATTATTTAACGTTAAAGAAATGAAAATTATAGGATTTTATTGAAAACTTAAACATTTTACACAAAAAACAAAGCTATGTACGTACCAGAACATATATTATAAAGCTAATTACGATACAATATAACAGCTTTACGTTACATTCTTTTGTATTTAGAAATTTAATTTTTTATACTGATAAAAAATAAAATGAATTTTCAAGAAAATTTCCGGTTTTTTGAAACGCTTTTTTATATGCATAAACATAAAAGACTTTAACCTTTTGATAGCGTATCTAATTTTAGAACTTGACTAATGCCAACAGCAAATTTACAACAACGAATTGTATTTCGCTTACAATAAGACTACCTATATAGGTACTTCATATGCCTAAATACCAAAATTAATCGTATTGTTTTTTAAGTGATCGATATACACGTACATATATACCACCTATTCATCAAATCAACCAAACAATAATTTGAAATTTAATACGTAAGTCACTTGAAAATTACGAATATACGCTCATAATTAGTGCTGCTGCTGCTAGGCGAAAATCGACTAATTAAATTATCATTTTCTTTGCGTATTAATCTAATTGTTTGGCTGTTGTCGTGTTGTTATATATTTCGGAATATCTAATCCATTATTTGAGCATTAAATCTCCGGCAAATCCTCGCCCGAAAACTAAAACTCGAAAACTAAAAATGTTTTAACATAAATTTAATGCGACGCCGATATAAACATAAATTATGGATGCGTTTAGATTTAATTATCGTTTCACTGTACGATATTGTTTTGATAAACATCGGCAACATGTTAATCTGCATCCACTTCGCTGATAAATCACCACCACCCCACTGCCACTGGTCTCCTCTTTAGAAAATAGTTTAAACTAATAAACAACATTACATTAAAGCGACTTTTTCCCTAACACACTAAGTCTAATGATGAGGCTAATGGCACTCAATAATCAAACCAGCCATTAGTAGTATGTAGTAGTAATATAATAAAATCGATGATTTCCATTAACAGGCGCGCACGACGAACGAAGGAAAAAGAATTAATAAAGGATGAATACGGTTCCCATATATTTTTTCTGCTGCTGTTGCACGGCGGCAATGTATTGTTAAGATTCTTTTCCTATTTAATTAAAATTGAAACGTTTTTGCGCGCTTATTGATGTATTTATGAGGGCGAATAAATTCACGTGCCCGAAATTAATCGACAACACACGCACGCAACTTATTCGTTCTTTTTTTGTTATTGTTCTGACTCATTCAATTTGTTTCATTCCAATAAATGGTCAGTTTTTTTTTTTGGCTAAATAAGACAAATAAATTGGTTTGCATTGTAGTATGTCAATGTAGTTGTATAGTGTTCAAAAAATAACACCAATTTTCAATTTAATTATATTTTTTTTATAACTTGTAAGCATTGTAATAATCATCTGTAACAATTTTCACATCAAAACGTTCATTAGTTTTTGTTATACGTCTAATATTATACGCTGCTAGAAGTGAATGTGGCGATTATTACAATATTAAGCAAAAAGTTGCACAAAATTTTGTTGGGGGAATGAAATTTTGGATGTAGAAATGTTCGGAATCTTGCAAAAAATCTTCTGGAGCCATGTTTTGTCAGAAAGCAACGCTTACAAGTGATGGAATCAGTTAAAAGAAAGTCGAAGAGGGTTTGAAGACGAAAAACGCTTCAAACGCGCATCAACCCTTGCCGACGTCAGGAAAACCAAAGAAATTGTACTTGGCTTTCTAAATATGTCTATTCTGGACTTGTTGGTATGTCGAAACAGTGCTAATATCATTTTATAAGATATTTTGGGTATAAAACCTGGAAATTATTAACTAATGCCATAACGTTTATAATTCATCTCTCACAATGTTTTCATTCTTAGTGACTTTATCACTAAACGTCTTGTGCATATCGATCCAAAACTACCGAATTTTAAATTTTAGAAATTTTAAAAATTACACTTAGATAAGCACATATTTGTTTATTAATTTAGCTTCTTTTATATGTTATAAACTATTTAAACCATTATTTTTTGGCAAATTAATATTTATAATTAGTTAAAGTGAAATCGTGTACTTCAATATTAGCCGGGCTTCATTGAAAACGTACATTTTTAACATTTTCTTTACACAAAACATGCTGGGAAACATAAATCGACGCGGTATTTATTTACTTGAAACATTTTATAAACTCGCCCGGAAACTTTGTTTCAAAGCGTAGATATAAATTCTAAGAAAAACAAGCACAAATATTTAAATACTGAAAATATTTTATACGTTTTGAAATGCGATAATAAACATTGACAATGAAGCGAATGAATGAAAGGTAAACAGAATAGAGCAACCAACGGTTGTTCCACGCCGAATGGAAATATATTAAGCATTGACGTTAAACTTATCTACCGCCGCCACTTATTTATAACGACCGGCAATAATAAAAAAGTTATTAAAACAACCGTCGCCAAATGGTTCGAAAATAAGCGCGCTTTTATCACCACCGAATAACTCTTTCCAAAAAAATGCCGTCGCAAGAAGATGGTATCTATCGGCCGACCATGACGAGTCGATTCGCTGCCGCTGCCGCTGCTGCGCAAACTAAATTATACAATTTATATATTGTTGTAATAAGGCAAACATTATGCATAATTAATTTGCGAGGCAGCAAAAATCAATAAATACCATGTTTGTTTGTTGTTGTTGCTCGACTTGTTTATAAAATATTTATCTTTATCTAGTGCAGTTTTTCATCATCATTTTTTTTCCTCTCTGTGCTGCGAGCTTGTTGTTTTGTTTAATATCATCGAATGAAAAGCGGTAGTGTAATCCATATACCTACATATTAAAATCGATTTCTTTTTACAGGATGAACATAAAATCTGGTTTTGCAATATAAACTAATCGCCAACTCCTTGAGTGTAACATTTTAAATTTATTTAATAAAATCACGCGACTAGCTTAAACTTTTTACCTTCTATCTAAACTTTAATCATTGTGAGAGTAAATTTTAAATTCAAAAAGTAATTGCTATATTACAAATCTTTTAATTTTTCTAATTAGTGCAATTGCATTCAAAGGAAAAGTATTTATTTTTGAAATTAAGATGTGAGTAATGATGAATGCTATGCAGGTTTTGTTCTTTATGTCTTTTTGAATTTGTTTGCCCTCAACATATTAATTATTTTAAATATAAATCAAATTTATATTATTTAATTGCTATCGCTTTTCTATAACATTTAAACTTATTTAATAGGTATAATCAGTTTATGTTTCTTAGTTTCTATCTAAAATTTAATCATTGCAGTAAGAAACTTTAAATTTAAACTTGATTAGCGTATTGAGAATATTTTAATTTCTTTAATTAATGTAATTGCATTACAAAACATCTAGTAATGAAGTTAAAATGTTATTTTAAACTGCAAATGTGATAAAAAATAACCAAATTTGAATGTTGTTTGTTCCTTTTGGAATTTTTGGTCCCACAACATATAAGTTATCTCCAATTTCATTAAATTTTTATACCAACTATTTGATTTTTAATTTAACTTTAATTATTGTAGTAGCAAATTTAAAATTCTAACTAGATTCGTCGATTGGCGTATTAGAAATTTTTCATATTTCTAATTCCTGCAAATAATAAGCAATTTTAAATTCTACGCAGCTTTTGTTGTTTGTTTGTTTTAGAATTTTTCGTCTCACAACATATGTTTATATAATAATAATAATTCACAGACTGGAGCTGCATAAAAATGACGCGGGTCACGGGCTGCGTATCTCACTTCTATTTATCGCAAACTGTGTATAATTTTTTAAATTTTGTTTATATTTTTCAAAATTTCCCACAAATTAAAATTATATTTCATTTTTTGTCATAAAAATATAATTGTAATTAGGTAAATACAAATTGCTTTGAATAAAATATTTAAAATGATTACTTTAAGCACAAATTGCTTAATATACCTAGATCGTACATGTATAAAGTACTTAATGTATGTACAATTTTTTTCCCTTATAAAAGCATACATTTGTTTAGAATTTTGAATGGCAAATGTATAATAATTTCATTTCTTTTGTGGCTTTGTGCGCGCCCTGTAAATATGCGCGCTGCTTTTCTCTCACAACCGGTTCGCATTTTGAAATCTCAAGTGTGTTTGTCCTTTGTCGCTGCTGTATTACGCCATCGGTTCTGAATAAAGCCACTAGAAAATAATAGATCATATTGGAATTATATCAAGATAATGCCGGTGCTGCCTGCCGCTTGTCGAAAACGTCGATCAGCATCAGCATCATCGTGCACTTCAAAATTTTGGCAGACCGACCATCATTAATGCACACGCTCCCCCCGATCGATTAATTAATTAAACGCGCCGATCGCATTACGTAACGGCGCAGCCCCTTTGGAAAATTAGTGAGTGATTATTATACAATACATTTAGCGTAACAAAGTTTCGCGCAAAAAGCAGACTAAAACGAGTGGAAAACTTTTTTGCTTCTACTTGTAAAACACCTACGCAACGTGCGAGCAGTTCGCCTCCAAGTTGGTATTTTAGTACTTTTAGAAATTAATTTAATAGCACTTTTTGGTGCGTGTAGGAAATACCAATAGATGATTGTATTGCAGAAATTGATCATTGTGTTACTACACGATACTCTTTCAAAATAGGTTTCTTTTACAATTTGCCAACAATGATGATGTCTAACATAAATTATTATGTTATCGCAAACAATAAATATTTTTCTTCAAATAGAAATAATTTTCGATATATAACTTTGTTTGTTTTACGACAAACCAATATTAAATAAATAAATTACTAATTTCAAAACTGCCAAATACACGACTAGCAATTTACCAATACAATTGAATATAATATTCATCAAACACTAAATGCGCGTATATTCGTTCGATTTGCAATTATATAGTCGTTTTATCTGAAATAGCGCATTCTCTACTCTTCTTTTTTGATTAATTTTCAATGGTTTAGAATGTCTCAGATTAGGCGCCCGCTTTATATTACCTTGTGTATAATCGATTGAGTTAGGTGATACAGGACAAGATTGTATTCACCTAACGGCTACAAATTAATCATCTGCGGCTGAACAGAATATATATTATAGGTAAATTAAAATTTCCATTTAAAATTTGATTAAAAATTGTCAGATTTTAGTTATAGATAATTCTAAGAATACATTAGCACTCTTCCTACATTTTTTTCTAACGAAGATTTGTGAAATTTACAATTGGCTTAAAAAGTATAATAAAATTGTTTTAATTGCAGTACTTAAAAAATTATGGTAGATACAAATGTAAATTTTCTATGTAATGAAATAATTAATTAGTCAGACGGTTTTACACAATTCCCTACCTACATATTTTTTATTCAAATAGTTTACATGTTTTGATCTACAGTTATCTCCATACGACTAACAAGTACAAGTTACAAACTATTTATATGAGTTTCAGGTGAATAGCGAATAAGTTCGAAAGGTTATTACCGAAAGTAATAAGATGAGTAGAATCAATATAATTTTTAAAGTTAAATTATAAAACGATCAATTTTTCAAATAACTCAACAATTGAGCATTTACTTTTAGATTTATTTTAAAATTTTATTATTATTACTTTTCCCTTTGATGTTCTAAATAACACAATTTCTAAATTGGTTAACGAGTGTGATTTTGGTGTGATATAAATTATAATTATAATTTCTAATCCAAATAGTTTAAAAGTTTCGACCTATGGTCATCATCAATACTAAGATTTAACTACAAACTATGTAAGTTGCAGGTGGAGTTTACAACTTCATTGTCGAAAATTACTAGAAAATGGAACCAAGATATTTTGAGGTGAAATATTTATAAAAGATCACATGGTTATATCGTTCATCAATGGAATCTATTTTCAAAGTATTTATTTATAAATTATAGATATATATTATTATTATTATTTCTCATTTTGTAGTATTAAGGGATTGCATCAGCATTTCTTAATATATTCTGAAATTACCTAACAAGATTGACAGAACTAACTTATTATCTGAATCCATAAAAATTTCATAAATTATGGTTAAAGACGTGATATAATTTGTAGATATTAAAAACTTTCTTTTATATTTACGTGGGTGGTCCGGAAAGTTTCTAGCCATTCTAGTAATTTTTAGTACAGCCCAAATTATTTTTTAGCACCACCACGACCACTTAAAACGAAAATTTTTGATGGATTTTTCTTTGCTTGGAAATATTTGCTACTTTCTTCCGATTTTTCTTTGATCTTTGGCATTTTCCATCAAATCTTTTAGCGACTTTCATTATACTTGATGAAAAATAGAGAAGAACGAAGGTTCTACTCTCTTTTGAATTATTTTTAATGAAAATTCTTAAATATTTTGATGGAAAATGCCAAAATCAAAGAAAAATCAAAGAAAAAAGTCGCAAAATTTGCTGAGTAAAGAAAAATCCTTCAAAATATTTTGGTTTGAGTGGACGTGGTGATGCTGAAAAATAATTTTGGGGCTGCACTAAAAATTATTAAAAAAGCTAGAAATTTTGCGGACCATCTGCGCATATAGAAATTACTGCAATATGTTAAACACAATATTATATTTATATATTATAAAGATTTCAAAATTATGAAAATGTATAAATAGTGAAAATGAGCAATTTTATACAAAACATGACTATTCATCCAGTGTTATTTCGATAAATAAACATCTCATCGCTCTCTAATTAAACATCGCGCACAATAAGCGAACATATTTTATTAAAAAATATTACACCAAATACTTGAAATATTTAAACCAGCACGCAGCATCACGAACAACAAATAAAAAAAACTCAATTACACAATCTAGTATACACAGTCTATATTATATATTAACCTTTTCATTGCAACAACGGCAACACAACAAAGCGCGACCAAAACAAATGAATCCAGGCCGATTTTTTTGCAACACACATCGCAATTAACTCGACGCGAATCGAAATCACACTCTCCGAAAAATACAACAAAAAAACTGTATGTAGCAGCAGCGTCATGTCTTTCGCGCGCACGTTTTTCCTATCGATGTGCGGGACGTTATCACGTCGCTAACGAGACGTCGTCGTTGTCGACGCAGCAGCCTCGGCGGCAAAAGCAAAAGCAAACTTTTGAAAAATTCAACTTTTTTTCTTTCTCTCCTTGCCGCCGCTCACGTGGTGTATTGAATAAAAAATCATCGTGTGATGTGAAAGCGTGCGCGGGCGATGCGAGGAAGAAAAAAAACTGCAATAAAAGCAGTGTGGGGGGCACGCAAGACGAGGACATGACGCGTTTTTTGTGCTTTTGAAGAGAAATACAAAAGGACGTTTGGAAAAGAGATTTATTAGCATCATGCGACTACTTGAATAATTTCAAAGCTCGGCATTTTTTCATACTAAAACCTACAGCCGCAAACTTTTCGCCAGGAATACGAAGAAACAAAACGAAAGGGGGCCAGCATGTAACGCGTATGTGCAAACTTTTTACACGTCAATCACGTCGGCTCGGCATTATTATTTTATAGTTCTGTGTTGTCTAGTTAAATTACTAGATTGTTGCGTTTTATTATATTCGTATAAATTATTCATAATCTGCGTGAAAAAAGTTTGACTGGGAGTGAGAACGAGCAAGAGGAGGAGGAGGTGGTGGCACACACAAAAAAAGCAACGCGAAAGCGTTGCGCATACAAATTAAAATCTATAGTACGATATTGCATATTTTAAACTTTACGAATATATTTGAAAAGTTGCGTTTGCCAAATTTGAAATATGGCCTTTTTAAATTTTCATTAAAACAGGGAATTTAAATTATCTTATTACGACGCACTATAGCGTAAATAAATTTATTGTATCGGATGAAAAATGTAGTTTTTGGTTGTTGGAGGTGGTGGTGGTGGTGGTTACAGCCTCAACAAAATAATGCATTGCAATAAAATTCTAACGATATAACATAAAGTTTAGTCCATAACACCGCATTATTTTACAATTTTATTCGTTTGTGAATAGTGTTTATTTACCTAAATATAGTTATTTCAACGAATCATGCAAAAACTAAAACTCAACTATACTGTAACAAAGAGACAATGTTTTAACACATCATCAGCGATTTATATCCCATAATCAAGTGTTTAAAGTGTTTACTGCACCAATTAATAATTTCCAGATTTTAGGCCCAAAATATCTTCTAAAATGATATTGGCACTCTTTGGACGTACCAACAAGTCCCGAACAGACAAATTTAGAAAGCCTAGGACAATTTCTTTGGTTTTCTTGGCGTCGGCAAGAATTGATGCTCGTTCAAAGCGTTCTCTACCTGTAAACCCTTTTCGACTTTCTTTTAGCTGATACCATCACTTATAAGCATTGCGTTCTGACAAAACATGGTCCCAGAAGATTTTTTGCAAGATTCCAAAATTTCATTCCCCCAACAAAATTTAATGCAACTTTTTTGCTCAATATTGTAATAATTGCCGCATGCACTTTTAGCGTCGTATAACATTAGACGTAAAACAG
>JARJDW010023418.1:0-18192 GCA_030264715.1 Adinopsis sp. GC000173 | reverse complement strand
TGATTTTATAACTATATTTTATGTTTTGCGAATTTTCAATTTTGACGTTTCTGCAAATTGTATGTCTAGTGACGCTCGTGATATTCATCATGATACCAACTTGTAAATAATAAAGTTACTTCTCAGTAATATTTATTTGTCATTTGAGTCATTACGTGTGAAACGTTTAATTTTTCT
Organism: Adinopsis sp. GC000173; assembly: GCA_030264715.1. Classification (NCBI taxonomy): domain Eukaryota; kingdom Metazoa; phylum Arthropoda; class Insecta; order Coleoptera; family Staphylinidae; genus Adinopsis; species Adinopsis sp. GC000173. The sequence continues at coordinate 18,015 of JARJDW010023418.1, read as the reverse complement.
TAAAGATTTTGTCGACATGTAAAATATTGTACGTTATTTGGCAGGTAAGTGCTATTTTACAGTTGCCGAGTAGGTGTGCAGGCCTCGGCTATCGCCTCGGCAACTGTAAAACCACCCTTACCTGCCTTATAACGTAAATAACTATTAACATACCTTTTGCATTTAAAAATCAAATTCCGTATAATTTGTCGCGCAAAATTATCATACTAATGAAAAAACAAAAATATGCATGCGTATATAATAAAATAGGTTATTAAATCACATAAAATTGTCTATTACGTTTTCATACAGACTGTAATATGATTTGCTGGAAGGTTACAGCAAATTATAAATGTAATAGCATTACATTATTATTATTACAATATCATCATATAACAAAATTGATTACGCTGCTTTTTTTCACGGAACGATAAATTAGATCGCGCTGGCGAGATATATAATATATTTTTTATTCGCATCTACATATAAAGTAAATAAAACAAATAGCGCCACCTAATTGATTTTTTTCATTTTAGCGCGCACCGGATTTTTTTTTTGACGATCTAAAAGTGCTTTCCACAAAAGAAAATGTTTCGTTTCGAGGATGTATTATGTATCAAGAGATAAAATAAAGCGAAAGCCGTATATTAGGGTTAGTTGTCTATCAAAAAATTGCTAAGAGCTGCTGAAACATTAGAATTTGAAGTGAGGAAAAGCCAGCAGCTATAAAACCATAGAGATTTTTCAAGGTGTTGCACAATAAAACTCTTGAGTGCAAAATTGTTTCAAACATATGAACACACACAAAAAAATATATCCAAACAGCTAGCAAGCGCGCAAAAAAGAACGTCAAAACTAGTTGAATAATTCGTAAACTCAAACTGAATCAAATGTTGAAAACTGCGTTTTTATTAAATTTCCCTTAAAAAACATATTTATGACAGTTTTAGTGTTATTTATAGGAAAGTTAACAAACTAAATTTCGAATGTTTCTAAGATAAGCACTAATTTAATTCGTCGCAAAAAGTTATGTTTCGTACATGGAGAAAAAATTGCAACGTTTTTATTCAATATAAATTTGAAGGAAGAAAAACTTGCGCGTAACCTTCAAGTAGTTTCAAAATAAATCCTGAAAAGATTTGTTTATTTGCCTATCACAATGTCAATAGACGACGCGCGTATACGATCTAACCAAATAAATTATTGACATATAAAATATATGCATAAATTGTGTTTTCTAAAATCAATAGCACTATAAATTACATTCATAAATCTTTCTTATTAATTATCAACTTATCATATGAACTAAGTGGCATCAATCATCAATAAATTTTCAGCGCTCTAGGCTAGACCAGAAAACAAACACTACTACTAAACTATAGTATTGGATATAACAAACATTCATCTTTGTACACAAACAATAGAATGAAGATATATATGTTCTTGCATATTGCATTCATATACTTCGTCTTTAAAACATCCCCCGCGTTTTATTTTTCTTGTTTTGTTGTTTAATGTGATCAGCGCAATTTGCATTTTATGAGTTTGTCGATTACCTATATGGCAAACTTATCGATCAGTATATAAGAAAAAAATGCGTTTTGTGTATATATATGTTTTTTAATTATGTTTGAAAGCTTTTTGAACTATCAAACAGGGTTGATTTATTTAATTTAGAATAGATTGTGTTTGTAATATGTAATCCAACTAAATGAAATGCAATTGATGCAAAAATACATACCAAGTTGCATGTTTTTGTAAAATTTTTCAATGAAAAATTGAAGAACTTAACAATTCAATTAATTTTGATTTCGATTATTTGATTTTCCTTAAGATAAATTTTTAAAGTGGTTGAAATGTATATAAATATACAGGTAGATCCCGCTGATTAACTATAACGTTGTTTTATTTTGTTTTGAAAAATGTTGAAATTTCTTAGAATTTTTGCATATAAAATACGTCGACAATTTAACGGTTTTTGTAATAACATATCAAGTAGTTTGTATATCTATATTATAAGAAATGCAAACGAAATATATAATAATAATACCTCTGAGAAAAAATGTGAAGACGATGTTTATTAATTAATTAATTAAGATAATTGCTGGAAAAGTACACATTTGTATACATTTTCGTATAATAACAAAAACATATACCCCGTTTAGCGCAGTTTCGCTTTACGCTCAAGTTGCTTGCACCCACGAGCCACGTTAACCAGGGCATACCGAGGTATAGCTATTAAACTTTTTTAATAAAATAGATTCATGTCACAAAATTCAAATGTTTCAAGGGTAACACAAGTCTGCTTTATAATTGGTATAGCATTTCTTATATAAAATACCAGACTGTAATTCGTTAAATTTGTAAAACCTATGCTATTTTCAAACTTTATCTAAATTTTATCCATTTGAGAACGCTGTAATTGTTCAATTCTAATTCTTCTAAATAAACGTTTAAGTGATATTTATATAGTTTGAAGATAATAATAAAAAGAACCATATCATCCCATTTTCAGGCAGTAATTAATTGGACAATACTGCGTATTAAACTATTATCGAGTTAATTATTTGTTAAATAATTGCAATGCTTACACTTGCAGGTAGTGAGAGCCTTTCCGAATTATAAAGCCGATATTGGCTTAATACATCGCCATTGTTTATTATTATATGAAGATGGACTGATTTAAAGTTTTCCTCGTCTAACGATAACAAGTTTTTTTCAAATTTGGTGACATATGAGATTTTTATTCTTACTAATTTAGTTACATTTATCTTTCTTGGACTAATTGTTTTACTTCAATATAGGTAAATAAGTAATCAAACAAAATTAAGTACTACAATTTACAAAAATTGAAATAACAATTAAATTTATCTTGTTTTGGATTAATTGATTCAATTCAATATAAAAATTTTATCGGCCGATAAAGTTTACTGCCTTTGATACAAAGTGACGAAGACGTTCCCACATTTGCTCGAAATATTTTATTGTCATTTTATGAGTGTTTAAAACCTCCGTTCTCGCATAAAAGAAATGCTCTGAAAGAGTTTTCAATCGGCGGCAACCATGCCGCCCATTAAAAACTCTCAGAAACGCAAATGTTTTCTTCAGCGTTTGAACATTAAATTAGCCTGAAACAAGAAAAACCGGCCCACACATATACAAACGAACGGGGTAGTTAAGTAGAGCATTATGATTCATTTATACAAATGTTTAATTTTTCCGCAAAATTAATTTCATCTTTGAAACAAAAAAAGAAGTAAAAATTACGCAGTTAATAAGATTTAGCGCGGTTGTATTATTTTACATATGAATTTCATTAAGCTAACCGGCAGTGGTAAGATTATTTACAGTTGTTGGCTAAAGGATGCAGCTGAGTACAATGGCAAAAAACATTCATTTCATAAAAATAAAGCAAAAAGTGGAAAAGTTTGCCCTGCTCATTAAATTAAATACCAGACAATAAAGTTTTAATTAATTACTTGTGCACTAATATATTATTTTTGATTAAAAAGCACACCAGGTATTATTAATTAAAAACATTGATTTGTTTATAGTGTATACAAATATAATTATTCATCAGACCAGACGCAAACTCATTATAACAACAACGTCTGGTATAAATTCGATGCAAGCAAAAAATATGTAAAAATTAAGAGGAGCATTATAATTACATGCAATGCTGCGATGCTGTTTGAAGAATCTAAGAACCAGCGTAGAATATTTTTTCTCAGTCGAAACAACTTTTGCTCAAGTGTTTTCTCAGCGCAGCGCACCACCAGTCACAAAAAAATAACTAGATATACAGGATAATGTTTAGCGTTGGTTAAAAAACTAACCAAACTCAAATAGACAGCGTTCGCGATGTATTTTACAACTGTGTGTGAAGAGAGAACTATAAAGCGCACACGATTTGAACGAGTGTCGAACCGAAGGGATCAAAATCAGCGCGCGTACTAAATTGAGAGAAGCCAGCGAGGAGTGTGCGACAAGCAGCAACCGGCAAAGGATGCAGAGGATTCTGCGCTCCTTTAAAATCGTCTATTTTTCTATATACACACATACACACAGACAGAGATACACACACATCATGTTTTTTATCCATTCATGTAAGTATTGAGGAAGAATGCTTGTGCACACCTGTGTAAATTTAACCTACGATTTTTTAATATTCTTTTGATATGCTCGAATGTCAGATTGAATCTTTCTAGTGTTGTCACACTTTCAGCTTGAAAAAATTTCTAAAACACACACACATAGCAACATTGCGAGTGAATTGCAATATCTGCGAATGCGTTTCATTTTTTATCGTTCGAGTGCAAAGAAAAAATACAAGATTGCAATTTTAATTTCAAGTCATCAATGAGTTGGAAACAATATCTGCAAGTTTTAATTTAGTGCTGTTAGTCGCAATACTTTACGCTTCAAACATGTATTAAAACTCATATGAATTTAAATATACTCGTACAGCACAATTTAAAAAAGATATGTGCTGTACCAATATACAATTTTAATTTCAAATTGGATTGATTTAGAATAAAATTTCATAGTCTTTTTATTATTCATCTTGCCTGATCTACATGTCATGAAGCTAACTTCTGCAAGACATTTTACTAATAACAGACAGATTCTTTCCACTTATGGCTGCACTACTCGAGTTTTCTCTTCCGTTACGTCGCAATGCGTTCGATTTTGATAGATTTCGCCCTTATTTAAAAATATCAACTATATTCAAAAAACAAAACCGGCATTTTTACATGCTAATTGCGGTGTTAACAAGGTTCTTTTTCTAAAACAATTATTTGTAGCAGTCTGTGTATGATATTGCACTTTATTTTGCTTTTTAAATAAAGTTGGTATATTTAATAATAAGGATAGAATCTGTCTAAAGCAAACGCAAAACTCGAGTGGTGCAGCATTTACCTTATATTTACAGATATATGTTCATAATAGTAAATTTGTATTGTAGGTAGAAAATGAGATTTTTTATTTATGTGTTAATATAAAGCAACAGCAAGCAAAAATTCGTTGACAGGATTAAAAAATAGTATTTTATCTAACGAATAGACAATTTTACGATTTATAGGCGAGCCGGTTTGAAGCGAGTATGTACCAGCGAGCGAGTTTCATAAACACAACGAGCCCATAAATCCTCATTGTGTACGATTGCATACAATGCTTAATGTCCTATTTTTTGAATTTCTTTACTAGAAAAAGTAAACTTTTTATAAACTTTTATAAAAGTTAAATTGGCAACACTCATTATCGTGCATGATTACTTCACTCTCTGTCCCTATAGAGCTAGAATACATGGAATCACATGGAATTAATTAGGCATGGAATACATCCATGACATTGACAGTAGTTACTTTTCCTTTCGCACAGTTATTGTCCTGGTAAATTTAGGCCGGCATTTAATACTCTAATCATGACACTATCAATTAATCGGATATAATAGGGTTTACAATACTTATTTGAAATGTATAAAACGTTTTAATTTTACTCACTACAATGATTGGCTGTCAAAATGTATTTGTGCAAAAAATATTCTATGTATCTATACATTACCTACTAACTCTCGATACAGTTTATACTAGTCCAACAGATTGTGATCGGGATAAACCGTCTGTTTTTGTACTTGGTAGACAAATAACTACAATATTTCGTGTCGGGATATCACACAGCATTATGTGAATAAATATTATCTTTCATCGTCTACGTTCTAAAATACAAATTTATAGATGGTTTACATTGATTATAGATTAGTTATAACAATATTTTGATACCTCCAGATTAAAATTAATAACAAGTCAGGGTATTGAGTGATAAGAACATCAACGATTATTTCACATTATACGTTTAATTTTTTTTTCTATTTATTGTACATTAAATTTCTAATAGCACCAAATTGTAACTTCAAACACTTGTAGCTATAGAATTGCTGAATGCAAGTACAAACGCAATTCCTTTTTTTATTAATATTCTTATTTTTTGCCCTGCAAGAAACTTTATACTTTCTATTTTTAAACCAACAGTATATCCACAAAATAAATACATATTTTTACTGCGTATGCAAAACTGTTTCACTTATCAGAAATGACGTGTAAGCTGTACGAGAAATAAAATTGCATTTTGAACTATTGATTGCGGTCAAAATGTTAATTGTTTTCGTTCATTGCTCTAGATTATTTTGAGATTATATCAATAATACAAATAATATACTTATTAGTCCACAACTTAATCTTGGATTTTTTGTCATTTGTTTTGATTTTATCAGTTATGCCAAAGTTTCAGTACAAAAAGCTTGAAAACATATTTATACAAAATGTAATAAAGCATTGTTTCTTATATAACTGCAGATTAAATTAGGAAAAAATAATAATACAATTTTAATTTGAAGTTTCAATTGCATGCAATTAATTAGAGACAAAATTTCTATTGTAGGTTTTCGTCCATCGCTCTAGATTATTTCGTGATTAGAATTAATAGCATGGATGATAATTAATTGATGAATTACACTTAATCCAGTCAAAGCAAAACACAGGCGTGTTGTCATGTCCTTACATTCGGCTTAAAATTGTCCAAAACAATATGGGCGGCTGGCGGATTGTTCTAGCACCACGACGAGACAGAAAAAAAATGAATGCGTGGTGGCAGGTGCTGAAATCTAAAATATAATTTTCATAGAACGTAAGTAAAACATGTATTGCAGCCATAAAACGCGCTGCTGTCTACGTGAATGGTGATAAAATATCGCGCTGCAATAAAACAATTGACACATAATTGCATGCCAGGAAAAAAACAACTATTTTTCTATGTTGATAAGAATTGTTGTCATTGTATTTTGCTAAATAAAAATTATTTATGCTCGTCACTTTTTCCGGTTTAAAAATAATCCGTCATTGGGCAAAAAAGTCACACATCCTACGAGGATGAATAAATGCAAGTAAGTAAATCTATATAAGCTCTACTTCACCACGTAATAGAGTTACACACGCACTGAAGTATCATAAAAAAATACGTTGAATAAAATTTCATAAATTAGAGCGCTGTTACAAGTTGGTAGAGTGGCTTCCCCTTTCTTTTTCTCTTTTCGCGTAGTACACAATTATCACATTCATGGAAAAAATCGAATTTATTATATAGGTATGTCACATTACTATACAGTACTAAAAATACACAAAAAGAAACAAAATGTATCAAAGAGGCAGCGTATTTTTTTATCAGTGCCTGTTTGCTTCTAGGCCCGAAAATCACTTCAAGATAATGTTTGATGAATAATTTATTAAAAAGTTAAAATCTGTTAAGGAATTTTTACCCTCTTACATCGTTGGGGGCACCAAACTCTCGCTGGCAAAGTAAAGAAGGAAATTTCAAAGAAATAACATAAATTGTATGTGAAGAAATCGATTTCGTCTTTCGCTGGGAGCAATTTGATATGCCTACCAAATTATTTTGTTCGCAATTTTTTTAAATAAAAACATTAAAATATTCGTTTATTGTAAAAGATTGCTCGATATATAGGTATTAATATTGAATCAATTTATGCAATTTATTTGCGACCTGTTAGAGATTTCATTATAATTAAATTAATATATAATAAAAATTCCTATAAATTAATTAAATTGAATAAAGCAAAAAATATTTGAAATTAAAAAAAAGAAATAGCACATATGTATCATATACGATCTTTTATAAACTAAAGTTGGTTTTTTAAGTTAAAATTAATATTATGATGAATAAACAAAACGTACTTGGATATTTTTATATAAATTTTTAAATTAAAATACTGATGAAAATTACAATGAAACCATAAAAATGCTCTTTTCAAAGAAATGCTATAGACATTAATTAATATAATTTTCTAAATGATAATGCAAATTTCAACATTACAAAAAAAATATAAAATAACACATTATAAGTGAAGACATGTACAAAAGTTTTATTGAAAGCTACTTGATATTCCTAACAAATTCTCACATTATCAATATTTATCGAAAATTATAAAATATTTTTATAGGAATCTTAAATAGACACCTAAATAGATATGTAATTTATGTCGAGATGTAGTCAAAATTGATAACCTATTAAGTTACCACTGCGAGCAACTTGATATACCTACTGAAAAATGCAGTTTTTTTGCAAAAGAATGCTAGATTAATTTATTTAATTTGATATATGAGGCTTTCATTATTAAATTAGGCATTTTTTAAGTCAAAATTTGCTGTTAATTAAACAGAACGCTCTAGGATATTATTATGTAAATAAAGCGGAAAATATGTTAAAGGGGATACATTTACAAAACTAGGATTTAGCATTTAATACCATTTAATGGACAATTTTGCATTATATTATTAATATTTCAGAGAAAATTAATACGACGAAATTTACTCGACGCAAAAATTTATTCAAATTAAATTGTCGAAACGCACTCAATGAAGTGACTCATCACGTAGCCGTTATCTGATTTAGGTAAACACCATTGTGGAATCGTTATTTACGTGTAATCTGTGAAATCGATGCCTTATCAATCAATACATCGATAAAACAGTAGTGTTCTAGTACTATAGTTACACGAATGCAGTCGCGATAATGATATTGAAATTACTCGTTCTTTCCGCTGTTACAGCGCAATGCATAGCGCAATTCTCCGTTCGCGAATTGTACGCGTCCATCGGCGATGCGATGATCAAATCGCCCAGTAACATTTGCGTTCGACATTTTGCTGCCTACCTGGAAGGAATTAAGAACTTTGAGGAATGGTCGATGCAAAGTGAGTATACGTCGAATCAATACAGCCGCAAACAACAAAAAAAATAAAACGGCATTTTAATTTTATTATATATATATTATAATTTAGTGCTCGATGCAAACGCAAAATTTCCTTCCGGCATACTAAATGGGAATTTTTACGATGTTGGTTCGTTTGATGAATGTTTAGCAATTACTGGTGCCGATAAGAAAGGCGATGCGATTCGCGGCAAATATTGTATGACTTCGTTTAATTTCTTGCAGCTATTCAAATATTCAAATACGGTTTGTTCTTTTGAGAGTATTGTAATTAAGACGTTTGATTTGCTTTATTCGATTTTTTGCGTGCAGACAGCAGCAGCAGCGTCCCGAGCAAGAGAGGAACGTGGCGAAAATTTAATTCCAACGGCTTTAAATTGGGGTGCTTGTGTGCCGGCATCTTGCACGGCTGAAGACTTAAACGTTCAAAACGTAATTACCTTCGTTGATGAGCTTTGTCAGAGTGTAGATGATAAGCCGCAGATTGAAAAAATTGATATTTTCGCAATGTAAGTACTAGCCAGCCGGAATCCATTAAATTAATTCGGCATTCCTAATTTGATGCAATTTTCAGAAGCATTTTCAGCTTCATTCTTCTGTTAATGATCGTTTCAACAGCATATGATCTACACACATTTTATTACAGAAAGAGTAAGTACCCATTGCATTATCTATATTTGCTTTCAATTAAAAAAAAACAAAAATCTATTTGAAAAAGTAATTTGCCTTTTAAACGATAATTGGATTGTTTATTTTCTGCCTTCACAAAATGCATGAGCGATAAAATATTCAGCGAGGAGCAAAAAACGGTAAATTATTGTTGTGCGCTCTCGAACACTTATTATATGATTTTTTAATTTATCATCAAAACGACGCGACGCGACAATGAGAAGTTAGATGCGTATTTCTACTCGACCAATGATATCTAATTTAGTAAATTTGTTTCGCAGAACCCAGGACAAATGTACTTTTGCCATTCTCCGTTATCGCAAATGGACGAAAACTTTTTCAAGTAATTGACAATCCGAAGCAGTTAAACTGTTTGGCTGGCATACGAACGTTGACCATGATGTGGATAATTCTGGGCCACGAATTTTCAATGACTCTCTCCAGGCCCATTGCGAACGCGCTTTATTATGTTGATGTAAGCCATCAAGCGCATACACACATTATCAACTTCAACTTTAATTTCATTCCAATAATATCATACACAGTTGTTTCATCGCTTATTAGATACCATTGTATGGTATAAGATAGAAAGACTACATTGATCAACACTTATCGTTTTGCATAGTCATGCATGATTATGAAACTTATATGAATTAAAATGTTTTGAATGTGAATACTTTGGAGTTTGCACTGTGAAATTTTGGTGTGTTGTTAGAAAAATGTTCATACTTTCCGCCTGCTGCTGTTCGCTTTAATGCTTGAGGAAAAATTCAACTCTTAGTACGCTTCTCAATTAATAAAATTTAAAAAATTCCGCTTTTAGATGTTCAGCCAGCCGCATACGATGTACATGCGAGGCGCTACAATTTCAGTGGATACGTTCTTCCTGTTGAGTGGAACCGTAATGGTATACGTGTTTCTAGGATCGATGAAGGGTAACAACAAGATTTTCTTCAACATTCCAATGTTCTATTTACATAGATATTTAAGGTATAGCAAAGCTTAGACAAACAAAGCGCTCATTATGCGAGGCTTTGCCGCGCGCTTCTGTATACTCTTTTCAGACTTACGCCCGCCGTTGCTGCCATGGTGCTGCTGCACGTGTCAATTTTAAAGTTTTTCGGCTCCGGCCCGATGTGGCCTATGATGGTGGAACAATTGCGCGACGCATGCAATGAAAATTGGTGGACAACGATACTCTACATACAAAATTACGTACATAATATGAAGCAGGTACTTACATATATTTTTTCCCGCTTCACACTTACAGGCGATAATTAAATTCCAGCCACGATTTTTATCTTTCATCTGCTATTGCTATTAGAAAAGTAATAACATTCTTTTCGACGAAAGCAAATCTAGATTGCGTTAGTTTTATAAATAACCAAACAACTCAATCACATTAAATAAACGGGATAAAAATTACAGCCCATCTACATACATCTAGGTACTATATACAAAACATGTAATAAGCAAATAACAATATGCAATTTCATTGACATGTTTCCATTGCTTTAAGGGTAAATGATTTGACATCTAATGATGAATAGTCAGAAGTCACAACGCTTCAAAATCGCGCTGAAATTAGTTTTGTTTTTGATGTATATGTAACATATCATGCGTATTTTCGTTTTGATCGGGCGCAAAAAAACCGTTATATGTAGTTAAATTCCTCAGTTAAATACTAACAATATATTTGTGCTGTTTTCGCTTGAAATTGACCGAAAAAAATCGTGCACTTTTATCCAACCACCTGCAATCATAAATCTAATGCAACATGTTTTAGTGCGTTGGCGTAACGTGGTATCTCTCATGCGACACCCAATTATACTTTCTTGCACCATTAATCTTAATTCCAATAAGAAAATATCCGAAATGTACTTTTATTGGTATACTATTTGTGGCAGGACTATCGATGGCCGATGGCTTCTACGTGGCATGGCACTACAATATGCGTTCGGTAGTTGGCACCGGGTATGTTTAATAACGTTTATTTCCACACAATGATACAATAACTGTGCAAAAATATCAGTGTCTTAATGCTAGACGATAATTACATGTCTAAATACTACGTCACAACGCATACACGCGTGACTCCATGGCTTGTGGGCGTCGTGTTGGGCTACATTCTGCATCATGCGAAAGCTCGCCTCAACTTTCGAATGAATAAGGTAAGACGAAATGATTAAATCACGTGAATGAAGTAGAAATTAACAGTGGAAGAGAAGAAAGTTTTTTCGCTCGACGACTGTCAGTCAGTCGGCACAAGCCAGTCGAAACTCTCTTATCTTTTGATTTTCATACGATGAGGTCAAAATTTATGGTTGAATCGCGCAACTTACAACTTCTTTATAAAGTGGCACACACTAACAAAACTTGCGCATTGAAAAGAAAAGCGATTATAGAAGAAGAAATGTCATATTATTTTGTAACTTTGGTATATATTGTGTGATTTATTATATAATACGCGGAACAAATCTCAATTTCCGTTAATTCTGGTTTACGAATAAAAGTTCACCGCGAGTCTCTTAGAGTATTAAACTAGTAATGAACCTTCATTACTTTCATCAATAAGAAGATTTTATATAAAAATATATATAACTTTACTATTTCTTTACATTTTTTGAAATAAATTATGGAAAATTACAATTAGAATATCAAAAATCTTCATTCAACTTCCTAATAAACCGTTTAAATTGCCGTTTTATAGTAAAAATTGTTTTTATACCTACCAAACTTAAAAAATATATGTAAACTAAACTAGACAGGAGGTAAAGGTGGATTTGTATACACTTTAATAAAACACCCAATTTGAACTTTCTACATAAATTCATTCAAACTTTATGCCCGATACTGTATATGCACAGGTGTAGTATAAATCATTACAATATAATAATATCATGAATCATTTTCACTCTACACAATTATAAGAAGAAACATGAAAAATTTTCACTTTTAAACGTGTGGTGCTCTCTGTGTATTTGTTAAATTTAAATTCTATTCCACTTTTTATGAACCATCATGTGTCTATACACTTCCACTTTCATCATAACATAGCGGAATGGACGCTTCAATTTGATCGTATTTGCAGAAACTAAATGTTTTATTATGGCTAATGGCGTTAGCTGTACTAAGTGCATGTCTTTTCGGCGGTCATAATATATCAAAGGAGGAGTACAAACAGTTCGAGGAGGCCGCTTTCATCGCCTTCGCACGACCGGCATGGGCAATTGCGCTATCATGGATTATATTCGCATGTGCGACCGGCTACGGTGGTATACTTAAACTTAAAATTGCAAATCGCAACAATAAAAAAACCTTACCATCAAACGTTTTGCAGGTCTCGTAAACGCATTTTTGTCGATTACGCCGTTCCAGATTCTGAGCAGATTCTCATTTAGCGCATATCTGACACATTATACGATCATCATCGTGCAAACGTTTTCGGCCAAGACGTCGTACTTATTTTCAGAGCCGCTCGTTGTAAGTACACTGCAACATTTAGTCACAGAATGCGATAGTATTTTGATGTTATTACAAACTATAAATTCTATAAAAAATTGCATGGTTACGGCAATATCAGGCACTTTCAGATATGTTCAAGTTTAATGTCTTACATTTGCTTGATTTTCGATGCAATATGAAACTCTTACTTATTGGATATACTTGAACGAAATTTGTAATGGTAAATTGCTAAATCCTTGTGTTTTTATTATTTGAATATTATTACATAGTAGTATTTACTATAAATTTTACAAAAACTTATATCTATAATTAAACCAATTTCAGGCCTTTTCAGATATGTTCAAGTTTAATGTCTTACATTGGCTTGATTTTCAATGCAATATAAAACTTTCACTTAGAAATACTTGAACCAAATCTGTGATGGTAAATTGCTTACTCTCTGTGTTGTTATTATTTTAATATTATTACATATTTACTACTTCTATAAGTTTTACAAAAACTTATATCTATAATTAAACCAATGTCAGGTATTTTAACATATGTTCAAGTTAAATGTCTCCCATTTGATTCATTTTTAATGCAATGTGGGAACTCTCACTTGAATATAATTGAACCAAATTCATAATAGTTAATTGCTTGCTTCTTGTGTTTTTATTATTTTAATGTTATTACATATCAATTATAAATTTTCCAAAAAAAACTGCTTATATATAATTAAACTAATTTCAGGTATTCTTAAATATGATCAAGTTTAATGTTTCATTTTCGATTTATTTTTAATCCAATATGAAAACTTTTACTTGAACATAATTGAATAGAATGTTTATCGGCCAATTCCTTTTATTCATATTTATTAATTTTTCTAGCTGTATGAGTTTTGGTCGTTATTCGCACTAACACTACTAGTTTCATTCCTTTGGATCATGGCGTTCGAGTCGCCAATCATTGTCATCGAAAAGGTATTATTTAAATCATCCAAAGAGAAATCAACGTCGCAAGCGAATTTGATAAATAATGATGAGCCGCATCAACAGCAGCAGCCAGAAGTAGTGAATTTATGATTTTTTATTAAATTTATGAATGTGCATACATAAATACGTACTTGCATAAAATTAGAATAATTTTGTTTTGTATTGTATACTCTGTAAACTGACCTCAATTTTTGTGATTTAGTTTATTTAATTAAAAGCAAACATGATAGAATGAATGAATTTTTGTGTCAAATAGCGAGTGAGAGAGAGAGCGAGAAAAAAAGGAGTTAACACTTAATCTTTTTTCGCTAATGAGATTAAACGGCATTATTGGAAAATTCCAATTTAAATTAATTGATTCGATTCTGATTAATTAGTTGATCAAATAATCTGTCGGAAAATGGAAAAATTAATGAATTGTAATAAATAGCAATGTTAGAGGATAAAATATTTAAACGTTATCACTTGTGGGCTTAAACTTTCACACGAAATCTAAACTGATTTGCTTATCAGGACGCTTTCAACATTAATTTTATGAAAATTAAAGAGGATGTGTTTTTAACAGTAAAGTAGCTTACGTCTAGGTGACAGCGCTTGCGTTCGTTTTTTTTTATATTGTATAATATAACATGTACAATGTACGCTTTTAAAAAATATTTATGAGACAAATCTAGTACGATTGTTATATTTTAATGCAAATTGTTTGCACAACTAATTTATTTAGTCCAACAAAACGAATAAATTATAATAATGATGAAAGCACGCGCTTTTTGTGCGATCGCATAATTTCGCAACGTGTTAATATTTTATAATATTATTGTACATTTTGACGTTTTCGTAAACAAACACTGTTTATAATATTTGTTTACTAATTGAATCGAAACATGGACATGTAACAATTAAAATCAATATTATTATTATTTTGGTACGAAGTGAAATAGGACACATTTTCGCGTAAATATCGCACATATTGAAGATGTTATTTTAAATTTCACGCATTTTAAACCGTCGTTACAATGTGTTTTTTCGCGGTTGCTATTAAGATAAATCGAAAATATGAATGAAAAGTTCAAAAAAGGGAAATAAGTTTCACATGAATGAAGATATTTTGCCGCGATGATAGAGGCACATCATTTCATCATTCAGATTTACGATATATCGCTTTTTAAAAATAGAATATATTTTATGCTCTCATATTATTCTATTGAAATTTATAAATATACGTAGATTTCTCATGTCTGTGAAATAGGTGATGTCGTATAAGTTAATCTATTTCGTTGAGTTTTCTCATACTTTTTCATGGAAAAATCGATCCTGGCAAAATCATAAATATTTCATAAGATATTTAATTATTCCTATACATATTTTTTGTGCGACTTGGAAGAAGAACGTCAAGTCTGTAATTCGAGTACATGCAGAACAAAGTCGATAATTACAAAGTAGATTTTCTCTACTCTACTAGCCATCCCACTCTTAACACAATAGTTTAATTTCACTTCAAACGCGATTATTTTTAAGTCGAGCTGCAATGAAATAAAATTTTATGCCTTGCATTTGATTAAAAATGCGATATCAATATAAAAACAATAATTTGATTCATTTAATTATAATTTTGTGAATTCTTAGAGTTTATAATATAATGTTTTTAAGGTTTCGAAGAATGTTAAATTATTTCTATTAATTGCATATAGCTTTGAAATGAGAAATTCCGAGCAATAATAACATTAACAAAGCTATTTATCTGCTGCAATTTATTTGTTTAATATTAATCTGTAAAAGCTTTTTTATCAATGTTATTTGCGAGAACTATCCTAGCACGCATTTTATCCTCCTTTCAGAATTTTAAAACAATCTAAAAAATTACAAAAGCATATTTAATTAGAAAATTCTAGGAAAAAAGAGCGCAAATGAACGTGAAAACACATGCAGGAGAAAATGAGGAACGCATATTTCACCAGTACAAAATGAAAACAGGGCAATGCTGGTTAGTTAATTTAAAAATTTTGTAAATTAGTGTAAAGTTATCGACCAGGAATACTAATTAAAAAAAAAGTTGTAGATTAGTACAAAATAACTAAAAGACAGCACAAATCAGCATAAAATAATCACAATTCAACAAAATATTTAAGTTCTGAAATATTTTAAAATGACATCGCCTATTAACACCAGGTATGTACTATATATTCCTGATTATTTTATAATAAAGATGTAATAATTTAACAGAATAGCTCTACTAACATCCTTAGAAAAGACGTTAAATCGTCACTAATAAGTTGCTTTCTAAAATATTAAAGCAAATATAATAAAAACAATTCATTTCTACTATTTGAGCGATAGAAATTTGTCTTTTGAATTTAGCACAATACACCCAAATCGCAGACCGATAAATTATATTTTTTTCTAAACAAAAATGTAATATTTCTAAAATATAAATAAAATTTTAAATATATTCAAGTTTCTTTGTAAAGTCGAATTGTTTAATAAAGCTGTTTCATTTTAACCGCAGCTATTATTTCCTTAATAAACAAACTTTAATTAAAACCATTGCTAGAAATGTAAAATCAGTTCAATTCAATACCTCATTAATAATCATTATTAAACATTTTCGCATAAAACATTTCTTAAGCTGTGATTTATGAATAGGTTTTTCAATAATTAAAGTAACTTTTCATTAAAGCCTTGAAGTTTCCGAATCGATAATTAAGTTATAAGAATGAACTATGGAAGTATTTTTTTCTTTGCTGTGGAAAAGTAGCAGCAGCAGCAGCGCCTTTCAAATTGAAATTTTATAAATGCAGATTGCATCATAAAAAATGTGTAGTTTGATGTAAAAAATTGAATGTTTTTATAATGACTTTTCAAACAAATAGTAATTAAGTGAGGCATTACAACGTAATTAATTTTTTGCAACCTGCAAGCATCAGAGGGGATTTATAACTTAATTTTTTTGTTCATTGAATAACTGTTCATCTAGCAATTTGTCATGAATTTCATGTTGCGGAATATAATGAAAATGAAAAATCAGCATTTTTCAAGCTTTAAATTCTCACTAGATGTCCTACTTTGCAGCCAACCATTGGCAATTTTCTGCATATAACCCGATTACAAATTGTAAATTTAAAAAAAGTGTATACCTAAATATAATTTTAATATAACGCAAACATACTTTTATTGAATAATACACTCACTTTACGTAATATTGAAATGTTTTATTATATATGCCCAGGCTTAAAATGTAAATAAGTATATGTATTGAATAATATTAAAATTCTTTCAATACATTATGAGTTTGCAAAAAAGTATACAGAATTGCGAAAAAGCAAATATTTTTTTATATCTACAATTTTATATTAGGTACATTCATAATATATGATTTTTTTTGTTGTTGTGCCATTTTCGCGTGTACTTCATATTTTACAAGCGTTTTAATTCTTTAGATAACACACGCTCATAAAAGTGGAATTATATGTCGGATAATTTGTCAATGAAAGCAACTGGTACATAAAGTTTTTTTTCCTTATATCTGTAATATTTGTCTTGCTGTTTTTTTTATACGGTTGCGACTGGCTGTAACTTTGCGCCACAGTTTCTTTCCGAGTCCATAGATCAAACGTAAAAACACACCGAAATATCAATCTTGTTTTTTATAATGCAAAAAAATGTAAAAAACGATTTGTTTAGTTGGAAAAAGTGTCAAACTAAAGTTATTAATAGATTACTATCATTGATAAAACATTTGTCATGTAATTTTTAAGTAATCTACGTAATAAATTACATGAAATTTATATTTTTCAAGAAACTAGATAAATTGTGTCAGCTAGCATCGCGTCATTAATATTTATTTAATTATAATGAGATCAATCAATGTGTCACATCAAATTTCAGTAACTAAACCCCATATGTGTTGAAGTAATGAATATTTAGATAAAAGATACTAAAAATAAAACAGAATTGATGAAAAATAACATATGCATTTAAAGCAACGAATTTTTCACAAAATTAAATATTTCGGTCAAAATAATAATTTCGGAATGGAGATGATTTATAGAAGCCAAGTATTTTTTATGACTTTGCAGTATATTGCAACGTCAAGATCTTTATGTAAAGCATCCAACATCAAAAACATCGTGAAGGACCACTAAGA
>JARJDW010023417.1:0-11940 GCA_030264715.1 Adinopsis sp. GC000173 | reverse complement strand
TGCTACAAAAAAATGTAGGTATGTAGCAACATTTTCCAGGAAATATACAAACGGCGTCGTAATTTAAGAATGCGCTTTGTACTGTGTACAGTGGCGTAACCAGAAAACTTGGATTCAGGCGTAAAATTTTGTAAATTGCTCATGTCTGAAAAAGCAAAGATAATAAAATGTTTTCAAGTTTATTAGCGAAAAACTATTATTGCATTACAAAAACTCTCTTATAAACTTTTTACGTCTTTTAAAGTTGATTGTCTTTGAGGATGCAGAAATAGTTCCTTAATTTTTCCTTGATAAAGAAAAAGGACGGCAAAAGACTGTTTTGTTTCTGGGTTTTGCTCTTTTTTATAAAAAAAAACCTGCAAATTATAATAATAAAATATATATAATATATGTGGACACCTAGGTACGGTTTTCTTATATAAGCCTAGCAGCTTATTCACGAGTCCGAATTTTGATTTCGGGAACCCTGACTTATAAGTGAGGAAAATTTATCAATACAGGCATTATAAAACATAAACAATAAATGGTATAGACGCATGTGACTTGTTTGAAAGCATATACCTATTCACCCCAATTTCTTACGTGCTAATTGATATTTTCTTCCTACTTTTAAGGAAAGGCGGTTGGTCGAAAATTGAAATTGAAAATTTTGCAATTTGAAATAATTAAATGCATAGGTATATAATATAGGTGTGTGGGTATCTGAAAACGATTGTTTTCTCATCTAGGCCTGGGAGCTTTTCCCCGATTCCAATTTCGGATTTTGGTTTTCTACCAACCGCCTTGACTTAGAAATAGGAAGAATTAATCATTGCAGGCGTATTATAAAATATAAAAAAATATAAGTATCTATTGATAGACCTGTTCATCCCAAATACATAAGTGAGTAGTCAACCTACATCGAAAATCGGAATTGGGAATAATCCCCCAGCGGGCAGCCAGCGTGTTAAATCATTCATGTAATTGATGTCGAATGTATTACAAGATTAAATATATCCATTATCATCTAGTAAAATAATAGGCAATGTTTATTCCAATTGGATAATTGAATCTACTTTTGTGTTAATTGAATCCGTGATGATGTTTATACCCAAAATAATAATATTAGGGACCATGCAATAAAACAATTCCTTGCAGTACAACAAGAAAAAATGTTTTTGTGTTTTCCAAATTCGTTAGAAGGATCTAAGAATTCATTGGCACCGATACAATATGCCCAGTAGTTACGCCACTGTATTGAAGCTGTTGTTACTAGGCACACATTCGCAACGTGCAACAAGAACAAATAATATGTATATAGAGATTCGCATCCTTTTATAACGCTGCCGCTCTCTCGATATTGATCAACTTTATGTATATAATACAATTTCATCGCGAACTTGCGACACATTAATTAATTTATTGATGTTGATGAAGGGGCGCGTTCTGCAATTAATATCGTAGGCGTTACAACACACAAAACACACGTGTTGCAAGGGCAGAAGGGTGCGGATTGTTGTAACACGTTACACACACACACACACACAACATGTTTGACCATTAATTTGATCCGGGATCCTCCTGCTAGTGGCGGTATAGCTCTGCACCTGTCACCTTCCATCCATTGCATGCTGCTGCTGCTGTTCGGTCACCCTCTCCGCCGCCACCGCCGCGCGCGCTTTTGCGACGCACATTAAATCACCGCCCGTCCCATACATATCCAAGATATTACCGAAAACGTATTGGTACAAACATAATGATTGATTTTGTTTAATAAAAATTGTAACAATTTAGAGAACTTGTGTTGGGGGAAATATTTTCTAACAAACTTCGCATTTTTTACGTTTTCGTAAGAAAGTTTTGCGAGAAACTTTGTGCTTTTTTATCATATCTATATCTTAAAGAAATGCGAACTTTTGTGCTATTTCTATAAGAGAAACTTGTAATTTTCCGGGGAATTGTTTAAATTCTTAAAAATGATCAAATAAATTTCAAGTAATTTTTATATGTCAATAGTTTTCTACCTGGCGTAATATTGATTAAAAACGCTAAAACGTTGCCAAAACAATTCAAAAATACTTGTTATCGATGATATTTATAGAGAATCTGGGAACAAAGCTAATTAATTTAAAACGTATTTTAAGTTAACTGTGTAATATTTGTCTCACATTTTAGGTTTTCTTAAACAGTTTAAGAAAAACTTTGTACTTTCGTCATATATTTTAGAAGAAATAGCTTGAAAAGTGGATAAAAGAAACTTGTAATTTTACGGAAAATTTTTGTAAATAACTTCATATTTTTTACTTCTATTTAGCTAGAAATTTTGCAATTTATTACTCGCACAAATATATTAATTAATATTTATGCGAAGTTTGTTGACAGTTTTTAACACTATACAAATTTTCATTAAAAATACGAAACGTTTTGCCAAGTAGTGCTAAAATAACTTTGGTATTGTAGTTGGAAAAGGCCTATCACAATTTTAGAATATTATCTATGGAATTCATATAGAAAATGTATAGGTTATTCAATAATTAAGTTGGCATCTATTCTGAAACTAAACTAACTATGTATTAATAATTCTATCAAAGTTTTTGGGCAAACGTGTGTCATTTAATATTGCAGTACGTTCTCAAATTTCCCAGCGATCGATTTACGCATCGTTTCCAAACCAAACTAGACCATTTCTGCAATTTTAGCTCACACTGTATACTTTCGATCGATTTAATTAAGTTTTAGTTTTATTATGCTGGCTAGTTTATATGGCTAATTTGCAAAAAAGCATCGTGTACGGTTTTAATGAAGTTTAAAATGTTTGTTGCACTCACATCGTGAACTATTATAGAATAATAATTCAATAAATATTTCACTTTATTAGTTCACAAAGTTCATTACTGAACCAAAATGTTTTGTTCCGTTCTCATATTTACAACTCGGACTGTATAATTTTAATCAATTTACTTAAGTTTAGTTTTATAATATTGGTTAGTATGGCTAATTTGCAAAAAAACAACGTGAGGAAAGTACAACATTTTAACCCATAAACGTATGGTTTCAGTTCATTACTGAACGAAAATATTTGCTGGCGTTATACTTTCAACTCATACTGTATAATCTTCATCGATTTAATTAAGTTTAGTTTTATTATACTGGCGAGTTTATATAGCAAATTTGCAAAAAAACACAACATGAGGAAAATCCAACATGTTAACCCAGATACGTATGGTTTCAGCTCATACTGTAGAATTTACATCGATTTAATTATATAAGTTTAGTTTTATTACACGGGAGAGTTTATATAGTTAGTTTTCAAATAAAACAACGTGGTACCTCGGTTAACGAATTTAATTCGTTCTAAAATCATGTTCGTTAACCGACTTTCAGAATAAAAACATCCTCTAGTGCATTTTTATTGACATAACATATTAATCTAGCTTTGCTAACCGAGTTAAAAACAAGTTCAAAAGAAGTTCGTTAACTAGGGCATTTGTAAACCGAGGTACAACATTTTGCAACATTTTCACTCAAAAACTTTACTGAGCGAAAATGTGTGTATTTCGTTATGGCTGCAGCTCACACTGTATAATTTTCATCGATTTAATTAAGTTTAGTTTTATTGTTATATCAAGGAGTGGGCTTATATGGGAAATTTGGCGAAAAACAATGTGAGAAAAATACAACATTTTAACCCGAAAAAACCTATATGATTTCAGTTCATTACTGAGCGAAAATGTTTGTGTTCCGTTTCGGCGGCGTTTTCATTAGAATTTCAGCAAATACTGATAAACAATCAAAGCGCTGAAAACGCAATCTTCTAATGCGTTCGCTTTTAATGAAAAACTATTCCATTTAAATAGTTGTAAATTAAAACGTTACATTTACATCGAAATGATAATTCACTGTAGACGTATAAAATTTTTTACGCCTCGCTCTTGCTGCTCTTCGAGCGGCGGCCGCGCCTGAATGATAATTTACGCTCATCAAAAACGCTGCGCGCCTTAAATGCTAAATTCGCGCGCTAATCTAAATCACAGAATCGTCGATGAAAAATGCGCGCCTCGTTTCCCACTCTATGCTTCTCGACGGCGCTGCGCTGTGTGTTTATAATCCTCGTATTATAAATTTTTACGGCGCCATAAATTATATAATACGTGTACGTAAATGGAATTGGAGCAACATGCACATCCATTGCGCGCCGCCACCTTTGCATAATCTAATAGACCCGACTGTATCTATGCGCTATATGGCGTAATATACAGATATGTACATTCAGATGCGGAACAATTTTTAAATGAACGCGCCGAAACAATCGTAATGGTTTTTGATGATTTCCCATATCGCAATCGTTTCGCCGCGTCTTCGGCGATAAAACGTACAATTTTCAAAGCTTTACGCATACACTTTACTCTATTTTTTTCGTCTGTCTAATTTTTGCTTTGAATTTTCACTCATTAGTTTTAGTTTATGCGACACATGACATTGTCAAGCTTAGAATATAATACAGGGCATTATAAAAAGCTAGTATGTTGTCATGGAATTTTTAGGCTTAATAGTGGTGATCTGTTGAGGTTTACTTGATCATTTAGTAATGAGATGCCATGTTGTTGATATTTATTTATTTCAAATGCCTCTAGTAGATTGAGTTAGATTCGATATGTAATATTGTCGGAATGAAGGTAAAGATGCTGTTGATCGTTCAGGTGATTTGCAAAATTCGATGTTGTTTTCTTGTTTCTCAATGCTATCTAATTATTAATTTAATTTACACGTATTTATTAAATTCTTCGTTATTACATATTTTTAGGTTTAGTGAACCAATTTACTAATACTAAGAAGTCATGAGATTATGTTGTCAAATTTTGCATTATTTTAAACTTTTTGATGAATTCGCCGAATCAATCGTAATGGTTTTTGACGATTTCTTATGTTTATGATTAAACGTACAACTTTCAAGCTTTACGCATACGCTTTACTCATGTTTCGCAATTATTAATTTCATTTACACGTATTTATTCAATTCTTCTTTATTTATGTGCCATATTTTTAGGTGTAGTGAACTAATTTACTACGTCTTAGAAGTCACGAGCCTATGTCTCCAAATTTTGCATTATTTTAAACTTTTTGATGAATCTTTGATGATTTCCTATATCGCAATCTTTTCGCCGCGTTAAGTTTTATGCGTAAACGAGAAAGGGGTAAAGCAGCAAAAAAAACAATGCCTAAAACCAAAATTTTTCTCTTCATTTCGTGTACGAACTGCCATCTTACTTTGCAGTGGTGGATTATATTCAGCTTCGGCCATGCCGATAATAATATATCTAATTTCAATATCTTTGAACAGCAATTATTTAGACCTAAAATATAGCATTTTTATGGAGCCTAACGGCGACTAGGTTAATACTTTTTTATGCGGATGAGATAGATCATTAGCGTTGTTGCGGAAGTATGCAGCGCCAATGGCCGAAATATATTTCATTCTCTTTGCGGTAACTTAACAACATTTTAGTCGCATGGTATTTTCATTGTGACAAATCTATGTCTTGCTGATTTTTTTTTGTAAACTAGTACAACTGCTGGCATTTTAAATTGTAGAAAGTTTGCTGCTGACGCTTGGTGCTCCATTTTATAGTATTTAATGTTTTAATTTTCTTAATTTTCAAGCATCAAACAAAATTAATGTTCATTGAGAAAAATAATCGTTTAGAATTGTTACGAAAGCGCAGAGAATTTAGAGCGTGTATATACGAAATCGTATAGAAACATATAAGAGATCGTTGTCGGGAGGCGATTAGTAATTGTTGGGCGAAATCAATGAATGTACGGGTGTGATAAATGTACGGAATTTGGTCTTGAAAATTGCAACGTGTAGATAATTTACTAACGCTAATATAGCAAAGCTACTTCATGGTTTTTCTATGGATTGGCGACTATTAACTCTACTTTATCGCTGCACTTTACGAGATGTATTAGTTTTGGCGAGGAGAGCAAAACGGCCAGTTTTTATTACGATTGCCTAATGTTTTCCACACGCCGGTGGTGCCGGTGCCGAATCGATCCGCCGATGCCATTTATAATTCCGGCGACAAAACTATACGACGACGACGACAACATTCCATAACTTCGCGCGGAATGTTTATTCGCTTGTGTTCCTGCTTGTTGATGTTGTTGTTGTTGTTCTTGGTGTCGTTTGGAAATTCCAAAGTCTTTGAAAAGTTTGCGCGCGAGCGCCATTCATAAATAAATAGATGAATGCGATAAGTTGGTGGCGGCGGCATGCGGCGCGGCGCTAATTGCTTATTTTCATAATTAATCGAGCGGCAACCTTTCGTATAGAGAGATATTTTTTGTCAGCATTCGCATTAAAACGCCATCGATTTGTGTGTGCGTGTGTATGTTTTTGAACGCTTAATCGGACGCAAATCTCGCCGGCGCGTTAATTGAGTCGACGGCGATGCTTTTGTGGCGCGTACAGTAAATAAAATTTAATTAAGCGTTCGTCGTGTTGTAGGTAGAGAGGTATATACGGCACTCCATAGAACCGCTTCCATATCTTACATGCCAGATAGTGCGCTGAATAGGCGGAGAGGAGGGGTGGGTGGGAGGTGGGCGCCCGCCGCTCGAAATTATGTGAAGTTGAACACTTGCTCGCCGCCGCCGTCCCCCCGTTCTTTGCCACCACCGCCGCCCGCGCCTGATTAACTTTTTCATTATGCGAGAGTGTGAGCGCGCGCATATAATTCACACTCGCCGCCGGCGGTAGCGGCAGCGGCGGCGGACAAACGCACGTGGCGAATGGCACTTGAAGCGGTTCAAGGCGCACTCGACGGCAAGCGGTAATTTAGCATCTTTTAATTTCACTTC
Organism: Adinopsis sp. GC000173; assembly: GCA_030264715.1. Taxonomy (NCBI): domain Eukaryota; kingdom Metazoa; phylum Arthropoda; class Insecta; order Coleoptera; family Staphylinidae; genus Adinopsis; species Adinopsis sp. GC000173. The sequence goes on along the minus strand of JARJDW010023417.1, from coordinate 5,100 downwards.
CGCGCGCGGCACGCCTTTGTTCTTTCTTATCCGTTGGCGGCGGGGTACTACACAGATGCCCCCTCAACCCCCCGCCGCCCCCATGTGAATGACATCGGTCGAGCCCTTTTATTTTCAGCGCGATTTGCCGCTTCAATAGCGCAATGGAGCGATGAATACGCTGTTTTTGCGAGCGCGCTCACAGATAATTAATCATAACGAGGATTTTTGTATTGTTCGCATGTAACGTTGATCGGGCAATAATGGCAATCTCAAAAATCATTGCTTAAATAACCAATGCGGCTATCGAAAATAAATATATGAAAAGTTGCATTAAAGTTGGTTGTGTGTATTATACAGAGTTTCTCAAACGCCGGTCTGCAGAAATTGGAGATATCACATTGTCATACTTAAATTTCTTACTTGAAGCGCGCTTTTGTCGCTTTTTACTCGAACTTATTTTATAATTGTGTACATTTACAAATAAAAATTAAAACTCTTACTATATTGCTGGGCCGCAATGAGAAAAGGTTGAGAAAGACTGTACTATAAGATAATCCAAAGAAAATGCATAACATCTGGCACAATTTTGGATATTCGTAATTTTGAATTGCGTCGATAACTCTAGGAATGACTATAAATTAGCCCATCTTCAAACGACAATAAATAGGGCAATGCCGCATATTAGTCTAATATTGAGATAATAATTCTGAAGGTCTGCCGCTGCTCACAAATGTAAGCAATTGCAGTTATTTGCAATGGTGGGTTTAACCTTAAAAGACCCTTATAGCGGTCCCTATACTTTATAACAGTACATATATTTACCTTTTCCGTCTTCAGAATTCTTTGCTCTTTTGTTGTGTTTGTAAAAATTGAAAAATTATAAAGAAGAGTCCAACAATATCAAAGTAAACGCACTTTTTAGTAGCTACATCTTACACCTCCTCAAATTGTTACAAAAGATACTAGATATAGGAGAAACGTGTAAAATTTGACGTTGTCAGAATACTATTGAGTTGTCCACAAAGTTCGTGCCAATTTTATTGAGGTGGGGTTTTCACGTATATATACATGGATCACGTTATTGTAAACAACTGACTTCGATGGCTCACCCAAAGATCACGTTGCGAAAAATCTGATTACTTCTGCATAACCGGAATTTTCAAATTGAATAAATTGTAGTCAAAAGTAGGAAAAAATAACACAAAGATATTAAATTAATTCAATATATACAATATAAAAAATTTGCGTTTTAATCTTCTAAAAATCGGAAAGAACTTCGTGGACAACCCAATATATAATATTCTATTCTATAAAAATCGTCCATGCAGGGAGAGTTGGACCGTAATAAGTTGTAAGGTGACCGACCGCCCCAATCGCTTAATGGTCAAACTGCCGCTGTTTATTTTAACAATAAACTGGGTAATAGTTTAATACGCGATATTATTCTGTTTATATACAGTTTCAACATGGGCTGATTTATGGCCATTCTTAGAATTATAGACGCACTACAACAAATTTAGATAAAAATAGACAAAATCTTAAAAAATCTAATACAAAGTATTTTACGGAATTAATTAGACAATATATAAGTTATGGAATAATCAACACGTTTATCTTAAATGAAAACATGAAAAAGTTGGGTTAAAATTGGCCTAGAATTATCGTCTGCTGACAAAAACGTGTGTACTTTATAAGATGATCAATTAATTGCGACATAAGAGCACGTAGATTACGAACTAAATGGCTTGAAAATCGCAGCCAGGCGATAAAAGCTTATTTAGTTGACAAGAGATTTAAAAAGTGCCGCCAGCTTCAAAAGCATATGTAAAGCGCTAATGAATTTACTGGAGAGTTTCTTTTAGCCACAAATTAAATAACTTTAGTTAAAGAACTTTAACTTACTTCACGAACCATAAAAATATGAATATGTTATGACAATAACTAGGTATTAAATTTTTTTTCCACAAACATCATTATTACATTAATTATAATAAAATGTCCAGTAGAAATATTTGGACTTATTTAGTTATTATATTTACAGGATTACTAATACATCGACCTCTAATACAACTAATTGTTAGTTAGTTAGTATGTTTTCGATCAACTTAAGATTATACATGTTGTATGTAGATGCTTTTATTTTCAAGACTAATTTCTAAAAATCATAATTTAATCAATATATGCAACGATCTTAAATCTATATTTTTTTGCGATTTCATTTCCTATACATCTAGATTTAGTGTTTAAAAGGTTGTTACAATGACGCTAGTAAATGATTATCCACACATTGCTATTCTGTACATTTATGACAAAGTGCAGTCACTGATTGCCAAATAATTATTTATCGCTCTCAGATAAAGAATTATTATCTTCATCTACGCTTTCTACGTAAATACGATGTGTTTTCTTAACACTTCCAAGCGATTATTTTTCTCGCTGAACATTAATTTTGCTTCACGCTACTAACTTCAGAAAATTAAAAATGTTTACGATGCGCTTAATATCGTATTATCAAGCGAGTGATAATAAATTCTTCCTGTTGTTATTTTCTAGACTAAATCCTGCAACATTCATTGCTTTTTTCAATATAATTATGATCTAATCATTCACGATTTAATAAACTTTATACGATTTCATCTGAAATTTGTATGTGTTGTTATCAATCTTCATTGACACTAGAAAATTATTATTGCTGTTCTCCAATATATCTAATTATCACTGAATCATTTAAATTTTGCTGTCCATCTAAAATTAGTACGTGGGCTTATCAGTAAGGCAATCCTTTTTCACACTATAAAATTGGTATTTGTTGTACTGATGTTGGTAAATGATTATAATCATTATTATTCATTGACAAAGGCGTCACTACAATGGATGCAACGGGGTGCATCGTACACAGGTCCTCATGTATTAAAGGCGCTTAATTCTTCTTGTCTTAATTTTCAGTGTCCAAAAATATAAAAAGTGGTATCCCTATATTTCTTAAACTTAAAAATTTGATAGATTTAGATTATTTTCCCGATTTTGCATTATTAATTGTGTTTTTCTCATTATTTCGAACAATTTTGACGTCAATCCTTAAATATAATAGGAAAAAGCGAAAAATACATTGGAAAATTACAAAAATCTAAATCGCTGCTCGATGTCGCCCATTTGCTAAAAAAAAATCTTCCGATTTTTCATTACTGATTGAGTTTGTCGAACGAATTTAATGTAAATTCTTAAATATGTTAATAGGAAATGCCACAAATCAAAGAAAAATTTACTTCGCAAAGAAAAATTCGTTAAGAATTAAATGTTTAAGAAACGCTTAGATATTAAGAACTAATTTTGGACGTTAAAGCTACTCCTGCCGAGTTCGTCGCTCTCGCCCTGTTACATGTGTTCCTTATGGGAAAAATGAATTGCGTCTAAAGCAAGCCACGAGCTTATTATTAAAGATATTAACTTCATTCAAAAAAGAAAATTAAAGTTAAATAAGAAAATATTTCAAAAAAAGTTGTTTTGCACGTAGGTGCCGATAAAACAGGCGATGCCTCTGGTTCGCATTATTAGAAAATTACGAAAATCTAAAGCGCCCTGATACATGTCGTCCACTTGCTAAAAAAAAGGAGCGTTCTTGTGTGTGTTGCAATTTTTCAGCGTCCGTGCGTGTCTAGATGCACAGCTTGCCAGCTTAGCGCATAAAAATTGTGCGGATTGTGTGCTTTGATCGGCGAAATGAATATGGCAATGCGATGGGAATGTAAAGTGGCTTTCAGATAATGCCCGAAATTAGTTAGCTGCGAATAAAAATGCGGCAGCGGTGACGGCGGCGGCTGTATGTGTGTGTGTGTACGTTCGCTCCCCTTCACTCCCAGCGTGCCCGCAAAAGAAACACAAACCGCAGAAGACGTATTCGCGCGCGTAGCGTAATTGATTTAGGGCTATTTACAAGCGCCCCCTTCCACTCCCACCCGCCGGCCGCTTTAGTTTCGAATCTAATTCAGACATTTCATCCCCGCATGTAGGGACGGCGGCGGCATCAATCAACGTTTTCTAGGCTGCGCTCCCCCTTTGCGGGCCACGCAACATGCCAGCCGACATTATACATCACAACGCACCCGAATCCATTCCGTCGTCTTCCTTCTTCCCCCCGTCCGCCTCTAATTTAATTAAAAATATAATACGACATAAACAAACTATAAATTTTCATTTAAATTTCCCTCTTCGTATGTGCGCACAACTATAGTTTGTCATCGGTTTTAATTAAATTTGCAAACTCGGAACGGATTACGAAAAATTTGTGCGCGCGTTTTTAACTCGGATGTTTTTCCGGGACGACGAGGAAGAAGAAAAAGCTCGCACATAAATTCTCAACGTAAGACGCAATCATGTAATGAGTTTTTTTTACGGCCGTGCCCGCTTTCGTTCGACTCGATCGCGTCAGCGAAGCATACGTGGAACGACCCAAAAGAAACCGGACTTATATTTTCATTTCAGAGTCGCCATTAAAACGGTTCCGAAGAAAAGAGTTCGGAAAATGCGTGAAAATAAGCAAAAATGTAATATTTTCTAGTTATTCATTATTTTTCCGAGGTTTCTGAGCGATTCACGAAGCGATTTTACCACCGGAAATTGTTGCAATGTGGCCAGATCGAGGTGGGGGAGTCCATCCAACTGTCAACTTTGACATTTTTAAGTTTTTCACGCATTTTCAATACAATTTCGAAGCGTTTTCACCAATGATTAATAGAACCCACCTCTTTCCTGAGGTAGCTCCGGTCGAAAAGCATCCAAAATCTTTCGGAAAATGCCTGAAAGAAACTAAAATGTCAAATTTTCTAGTTTTTTCATCGGAAATTGATAGAACCCATCTTTCTGAAGGTAACTCCAATCAAAACGCGTTCAAAATCTCTTGGAAAATGCCTACTAAAAACTAAAATGTCAAATTTTCTAGCTTTTTATTGATCTTCCGCATTTCGTAAGCAATTGTCACAGCGTTTTAACCACAAATTGATAGAATCTACCTTTTTGGAGGTACCTCCAGTCGAAACGCGTTGAAAATCTCTCGAAAAATGCCTGAAAACATTAAAATGACAAATTTTCTAGTTTTTATTGATTTTCCGCATTTTTTTG
>JARJDW010023409.1:0-10481 GCA_030264715.1 Adinopsis sp. GC000173 | reverse complement strand
CTTTATTGGAAAATTCAATTATAATTTTTTGACTAAACAATTCACTCTAGTAGAGTAAGAGCTTGACAAATGCAATGTACGCTTAAATAATCAAACAAAATGAAATTATATCAAAATATTAAAGGTGCATATCAATTTGAAATAAATAGAAATTTTTCGAATAAACGCTACGGTAAATTTGGTGCCGAATTTAATATAAGGCACATATAGTAAAATAATAATTAAACAAGTAAATAACTTTACAAACAAGAAATTCAATTAATTTTGACAAAGTAAATTAATGTCAATAACGTTGTGCGCAGAGAAATCATGGAGACCATATTATAATTACTTTTCAATACGTTTTATGTTATTTTTGGTAAACATTGTCAATACTTTCGTCAAATATATTGCTCAATAATATTTACGAATTTTAATCAAGTTGAATTGAGTTCCATAATTTTGAAATCCTCTATATATAATATTAAATATGCTATCTGGTATTCGTTTAAGATAAAATTTTTATTTCGAATTTCTTTTAAAAACTTAATCGAATAATTTCATTTCGCTGAAACACTATAGTATACCTATACAATTTCTGTAAAGAATTTCAGGATAATTGTTTGCTTGAATGTCTGCCTGCATAATTAAGATATTTAAAACATAATGCACACAGAGAATCTAAAATACTACCCGAGTGGAACATTTAAATTTTTTATTATTAATGTTTTTCAACTTTTCAATTTGTCAAAGACGTTTCTTGAATAATTTTCATATTTCTTGCTTGAAAAGAGAAAGCAGCAATGTCTAAATTAAATTATTATGCCTTTGTTTTTAATTTTATATAAGTACCTACAGTGACCGCTTTGTCTTTATGATGTATTTAATAAAAAAATATATTTTTATATTTTTGCTTTGTAGTCCAATGGGACATTTTCTAGCGAAATAAAAAAATTTACATTTCAAATAATAAATAATCCCAAAAAATACTTTCAATATCGAGTTAATTTTGAAAATAAAAACTCAACTATGAGTATGCATAAACAATGAACAAGCGTTTATAAAATTATATTTACATCAAAATATATTTTATTCTATTACGTTCTAACGGTTTCTTTATGATTCAATTATCTAACAAGAAAACATTAAACAATTCTTTAATGTTTCGTTATTATACATTCAACAATTTATAACAAATACATACATAATGCATATCAAAGGAAATTATATATTGCAAATTGAGTTAACGCATAAAACAAATAACGATCGGGTGTTCGTTCGGCTTGTACGAATATTTATGCATGTATGAACGAGTATATATCATTAACCGTAGAAAAAAAGGGGTAAAGGATCATAAATTCTCATTTTCCTTAAATTATCATTGCTAAAATTTTAATTGCATGTCAATAAAACTATAAATTTCTTATAGAAATTGAAATATTAAGTTGTTATTCAAAAGCAATAACTTTTGTAATGCATTCATATTTAAATGTATGTACTATGCATTCCCTATTAGAAATTTTAACAAACCTTCTATGTACAAGAGATCATGTCAACTGTAACCAGTACTAAATAAACAATTAACAACGTTTATAGCAACAAAGAAATCGTTGGACACGTTTTGTGCTTTTTAATGGCTCATCTTTCACCGTCATTCAATATTTTGTAGTTTCATATTTAAGAGCGCTATTCAATGTATATCCACACGAACGTTCACAAAAATGATTTCTACTTTAACACACACAAAAGATTATTCAATTATTAAAACAAACTAGGTACATACAGTGTTACTTCGCTTAGCGAACTTAATTCGTTATAAAATAACTTTCTTTAGGTGAAACATAAATTCCCATAAATTTTTATAGAAAGATGTTTAATTCGTTCTGGATTTTGTAAATGTAATACATACAAAATAAAAAAATACGAAATCCTATAACGGGCTTATTTACGTATATCCGAAATAACACATTTTTGTAACTTAATTAACAAATTTAGTGTAAATAAAAATTTAACGTTACTTATATCTATAAAGTCTTTCTGAAATAAAACAAAAGTAATAAATTAATTAATTACCTTTTTAAATTAGTACTACCTAATGCATTTCTACGTATATCATTGCGCACTATTTCTTTATTATAAACCCTTATTTAATTAAAGATAAAAATAAGAGAGTGAGATTCACACATGTTGGCATTTTTATGTCTTTTTTGTTAAATTTTATATTAAGCCCATTACATAGTATGTACATACATATTACATAATAATCAATAAAAATTTATTTACAACGTTGCATTGTCAAATATTGTGCATGCAAAATGCGGTTGTAATATTGTAATAATTAAAATGAGCTTCCAATATTAAAATAAAATTTAAATATTCCAATTATACTGCAAAAAAGTCTTATATACTTAATGATAAATATTATATTGTAAAATTAATATTCATAATGATAAGAAAAAAATTGTTTTATAGTACCATAAGCGGAGGAAACATTCCGGTAGACCTTATATGAAAGGCCAATGAAGTATACATTATAAGAAACAATTGTTGGTGTTCCAGTTAGAAAAGATGTTAATCTTGCAATGTATTGTAAAATGTAGCATTTTCAAATAAAAATTTGAATCGTCTATTGCCGCAATAATACAATATTTCCCCTTTTACAACTTATCTTTCGTCGATTTTTACTACACTCTAGTAGGTTGTTATCATCTTGCAAGTTTGAGTAAACATTTGCTTATAATATTCATTTATGAATTTTATTTTATATAAATAGGAAAGTTAATTGTTTTATGTACAATATTTATTTATTTTAAACATTTTAAAATAAAAATTTGAATCGTCTATTGCCGCAATAATACAAAATTTCCCCTTTTACAACTTATCTTTCGTCGATTTTTACCTACACTTTACTAGATTGTTATCATTTGAGTGAACATTATTTGCCTACAATATTAATTCATGAATTTTATTTTGTATAAATATGAAAACTAATTATTTTATGCGCAATATTTATTAATATTGTAATTTTTGTGGTCCAGACATTGATGACCGTCGATTGGAAAATGTAAAATATGTTTTAATATGTTTTGCTTTTCACATATTTCGTTTAATGCTCAATAAAAATCAAATACTAAAACCAGTCTCCACATTGTTGTAAAATCATTGTATAACAATAATTTATCTTCAAAACGGAACGAGACAAACTTTTATAAAAATCACTGTGAAATTACAGTTAGTCTTTTAATAGAAAGGACGAAACTATTCATGAAATTCGTGGCCGTTTCCCGCAGTATGAATTAATTGAATTTGCGCTAAAAAAACTTTTGCTTTATAAAATTCATCCAACTGCAGTTTGTTTGATTTTCAACTTTGTTTGTCAGTATTTGTATAATGAATATTTAAGCTAATTGAATAATTCGTTTTTAAATCATTCGTAAAGCGACAATGTCAAACGTCTTGGGTCACTCACATTCGGCAACATTTTCCGCTTAAAATCGTCGCGACGTATGGTTCAACGAACCCATCCACCCAAACCACCACCGGAGCTCACGATCCTCCAACGAGCGAAAACCGCTCCCTCAGTCCCCCAATAATAAGTGTAAATGTGAAGCAAAACATTGCTCTGCATACATCATAACACAATCCCCCATACGAAAACTGTTTCCTACCTTACTGAAATATCCAACGGTGTGACAGCCCTCCGAATCGAGCATCGTCATCACGTAGAAGAGGAACGGTTCGACGTCGAAATAGAGCGTCTTGTGATCGAGAAAGAATTTGGCGAGGAGGCAGAGATTCTGGCAGTACTGTTTATACCGCTTGCCATCCACCTCCCATACGCTTATCTTCTCCTTACGATAGACTTCCTCGCCAGGCGGATGCCGCCATACGCACTTGGCGGAATGTCGTTGCAGCACGGTGCGGCCACGCATGTAGCGCAAACAGAATTCGCAGATGTAGAGTTTTGGTAAGCGGGCGAATTCTTCTGGATATGGACTCTGGTACCACACTTCCATCTCGAATTTACCCATCTCAATATATTTTGTACCTAAAACCAAACATACTTGTCAAAATTACGCATAAAAATTCAATAAAGTAGCTATTTTATAATTTTTAGCAACACTCTCTATTTTACTTTAACATATTATTATTTTAAATGCTTTAATATAGCAGATCATAAATGTAATACATTTTTTGTAATTATATATTTTTTTGTAGTAGAATATTCTTTAGTTATATTGTTTTAGGTGATTATACTACCCCAATGCAATGAAAACTAAACACAAGTCGAATAAGCGCATCTAAAACGTGACAAAAATACGTTCCATGTAAAGCTGTTATAACAATTAATATATACATTCTCTAAAATGAGCTATCTGAAGTATTTCAAAGTCTCGAAATAACGATTTTGTTTAAGAATAATGGTTAAGAATAATGTTATAAACGATGTTTAATCTATTTGTAGTGTTTGATAGTGATATTGCCTGATTTCTTTAATGTGTAGTTGTAATTTATTAATTTCTTATTTCAGACTAGATCTTTCACAATTATATATCATAGTCAATTTCATTTCAGAAAAATGCTTCAACACCTGCGAAAAATACTTTCCATGTAAAGCTGTTATAACAATTAATACATTCTCTAAAATAAACTATCGGAAGTACGTCAAAGTCTCGAAAAGACGATTTTGTTTAAGAATAATGTTTAATCTATTTGTAGTGTTTGACAGTGATATTACCTGATTTCTTTGATATTATAGTGTAGTTGTAATTTATTAATTTCTTATTTCGGACTACATATTTTCCAATTATTTTCCGAATGCGTAAGTTTAATTTCAGAACGCATCAAATATATCTAAGAATAATCAGGCATATTTCAGATTTTATGTATTTCATATAACTAATCTGAAATACATTTGAAATTCATATAAATACATATTATGATATAGCTTTTTTTTCTGAAATACAGTTGGAACAGCAGTAGTTACTACCTTATTTTATTTTTTATATTATCTACTATTTTATCACACAAATTTAATGTTTCGTGCATTTTACACTGATTGAATAAAGTGGGCGATCTAAAAGTATAAGAAATTAATAAATTACAATACAATGTAACAGTGTTGATATAAACGATGTAGTCGATTAGTTACCGAAAGTACTACTGAATATAATAATATAATAATATAATATAATATAATAATTTTATGACTTTCAGTACTGCAAGAAGACAAATAAAAGTTTTCAATTTATAACAATGTTTCGAAACACAATTCATATTTTTTATGGTAATTATAAATTGTAGATATTATAAATTAAAATAATAAAATATTGTCCAACATGTTGCTGTTCTACCTTAATGAAAAGACCAGAAATGTATTATGTATTAGTTTTTCAGTTTTACTACACTTTACTAGTTTGCTATACCCTTGTAAATTTTGAATGACCGTTTGACGATTATTTTAATACATTAATGCATCTAAACAAGTTTCATATGAAATATAAAAGTTAATTGTTTTATCTACATTTATTCATGTTGTGATATTTGGTTCAAAATTTCTGATCCTCGATTGAAGATAAAGTATTGAAACGTAATTGATATTTTTTAGTCTCATCATCACACCAAAACTGCAACGTATAGGACGACAATGTTAATTATAAATTATAAATATTATTAATTTAAATAATAAAGTATTGTCCAATATGTTGCAGTTCTTGACGATAACTCCAAAATTATATTCTTCATTTGTAAACCGATAAAATCATTCATATTCATTTTTTTAAATTTTGATAAAATAATTATTATAAATCATTACTAGATAATCTTGATGATTTTATCACACTTCAGTATGACTTTAAAGTTTTCAAATTATTAGTTTAAAAATGTTGAATAGCCTCACTTTTCGGATTATTCTTAAGTACATTAATAAAATACAATAAAAATTGAAAAACAATACAACGCTTAATTTAATGATGAAAATGTGCTTAAATTTTTATAATTGATTTTTATAAAATTTTCATCCTGCTTTGAGTTCTTGAACTGAAAACTACAAAAACCACTAACTAAAAAAGTTTCGAGACAGCAACATATTACATTTTTCATTAAAAATCCCTTAAAGTCCAACACATTTTCTTTACATTTTCCTTACTTTCTTGTCTTTTTAACAATTCTTTTGCGTCCTAAAAACAGCAAAAACGATATAAGCCTATGATCGAGTGTGTGCAACAAATCACCCATCTTTCAGTAAACACTTCTATCAGTAGTAAGTGAGTGTAGCAAATTACATCAATTTACCTTTCGTATTCGGCTGCGTCTTTAAATCATCTTCGATTTTCTCGCAGGCGATTGCTTGTGCATCCCTAAACAATTTCAAATCATACTCGGGCACGAAATTGTCCAGCAACGGCTCGTGATTCTTATCAATGAGCGCATTATTATTCGACGCCTTCTCATCGCCGCTGTCCGTGCACTTAAACTTCGCCCGCTGGTCCTTGATCTTGCCCAAATACGCCTTCTGCTCGTTCATTGTGAGCGTGCTACGCGGCGATTTTTTATTCGCATCCATCAGTTTCTTGCGCGCCTCTTCGCGCTTCTTGCGATCAGCGCACATGTCTTTACATTGTGCGCTTGTTAAATTATGATACACCGGACATGCATCGATCGTGAAGTGTTTCTCATTGCGACCACCCAAATGTCCGTTCGAATTGCACTCATCCAGAGGACATTTTCGTTCCTCATTAATTAACACCTCGTTGGCGCTTGTCTTCGTTTCGTTCTTCTTGTTTTTCGCCTTGCCCTTGGTTGAACGTTTCACGGGTGAGCGACTTTGTGAGCGCTCGGTATCGGAATCGGTGTCAGAGAAGACATTTTTACCCAATACATGCTTTGATTTGCGCGTATTTGAAGTGCGCGTCGATTTTCGCGTCACCTGCTTAGTATTATCAGTTTCTGAGTCCGTATTTCGCTTTTTCTGTACAGTCTTCTTTTCATTTGCCGATTCATTGCTGGATTCGCTTTCTGAGCTGCTTGAACTATCGGTAGAGCTAGAAAATGAACTGGCCGAGCTAACTATCTCCTTTGACTTGCTCGGTGGCGGCTTCTTCGTACTAGCTTTTGTCTTTGTATTTGATGGTGGTGCTTTGCTTCGTTGTTTGCTTGGTGTTTTGGTAGTTTTAGTTTCAACCGCGTCCGATTCCGAACTATTCTCGGGTGAAAATATACTCTTTTTCTTGCTTAAATCAAATTTACTATTATTAGTTTTACTATTTGCCTTACTCTTCAGCTCCTTTTCTTTTTGGAGACGTTGCTGCTGCAGTTTAGCAGCAGCTGGATTTGCCTTGGGAGGTACCTTGCCACCTCCTGTTGGCTTTGGAGTTGCTTTAGAGCTAACTGGTTGGGCTTTAGTTTTAGGCGTTGGCTTCTTCTTAGGCTTTGCATGCTCCTCATCATCTGATGACACTATTGTATTCTTAGTCAACTGTTTTTGTACTTTGATTGGAATTTTAGCCTTTTGCTTGCTATTCGAAGTGCTTGAACGATTCTCTACCGTCTTACTGCGCTGTTGTTCCGGCGGTTTTTGTTGCTGGCTCTTTTGTGGATGTGAATTGGTTGTACTCGACGATGTATTGCTTGGCTTCTTCTCGCTCGAGTGTGTTTTGGTGGTTTTAACAGTCGAATCTTGAGATGAAGAAGATTCACTATCGCTCGAGGAATCTGATGAACTGGATGAGGATGACGATGAAGACGAGGATGATTCAGATGAGGACGCAGAACTGCTTTCAGTCGAGCTGCGAGTTTGTATCTACAAAGAAACATTTATAAAATTTGGATATACAGAGAATAAAATTACCTTTTTCTTATTGGGTGCAGTTTTCGACATCTTAAATACTAATTGTAGGTGTATTACATGCAATAAATATCAATTCTTTACAAATAAACCCCAATGTTTATGTATAACCATTCTTAAATATTTTTTGGCATTTCTACAGTTTTGTAATGCTCTTCCAACTATCAATTGATAGATGGCGCATTTTTCATTCAATATAGTTTTAGTTAATATATTTGCTACTTTTAATTTAGTAAGTAAAATAAACTTCTTTTTAGATTAAATGTAAGGTAATAGTGATAAAATTATAGAAATGTAAATAATTATCAATAAATAGCCGCAATGGTTACCAACGTGAAAAGAATAAAGGTGAATAGCGGATTACGCGGATAAAGTTGTCATTTCTGCAGTACTGCCACCAGATATTTCAAGGTTGTTTAACCTGCTTGGAGAAGGTCACTGTAATACTTGAATTCAATAAGCAAGCATTTGGACTCTTTTGTATGCAATGTTAACGACATTAAAATTGCAATTATTTTAAACTAAAATTCAATATTATTCTAACAATCATAGTTTTAAAGTATGGCAGATCCTCAAAGTGGTATGTTTATTGAATACATTCTATTATTGTTCTAGACGTCGGATAGCTTTGTGTGCATGCACTAAAACTAACAATCATTTATAAACAGTTTTCTTGTTTTTGACACTGTTTAAGTTTAATTATAATACGTATTAATTTATCGTTTGTAGATTCGATAAAATCTCCCATAATAATGAAAGTGGATGGTCCGAATGAAGACAAAGACAAAACTGGTAACTATTTTAGATATTCGTTGAGCTTGGTGGATTTAGTTGACTGTGTTTTTAGATGTTAAAGACGATATCAACATAGGTGCACAAATCTGTTCTCCATCAACGTTACCTTCCCGACCATTTTTAACCACAAATAATTTTTTAAATTCTAATAATAGTTGGTCGAGTAAAACAACGTTACTCCGACCATCTGCACTCGGCCAGTCTATGATCACACTGAAGCCTAGTAAACTAAATCCATTTGTTAAATTACCAGCAGATGAGAGCACTAGTTCCAGTAACGCCAATAATAATTTAAATAATAAAAGTGTAAGTAGTAATGGAGATGCACCACGATTTGTTCCACTATTGCTGAACGATAAGGATAAGGAGTTAATCAAGCCGTTAACCACCATTGCGGCGTCGCAAACCACGCACACGTTCGTCTTTGGCCAAAACCTGCAGGAACGTGTGGTGAACGACCCGAAGAAGAAGGATGAGGATGAGAAACCGTCAACCAGTGAAACGACAACGTCTACAAACGGAGCAGCTAACGATATGTTATTCACTAGCGCTATGAAGGAGAAACCATCGATAAACGACAATAACAATACCAGTAAAACGCTCAGCGAGTCGGCCAGGGAGTACGAGGAGCAGCGTGCCATGAAGCGGAAGTACGAAGAAGTTGAAGTTAAAACCGGGGAAGAGGATGAGACGAACGTGCTGCACATGTCATGTAAATTGTTTGCGTTCGATAAAGCAGTAGGCAATTGGCAGGAACGCGGACGAGGCAATCTCCGACTAAACGACCAGCAAGTCACGGAGGATGATGCCGTTTTCAAGCAATCACGTCTAGTGTTTCGTACAGCAGGAGTACTTAAAGTCGTTTTGAATACGAAGGTAACTTTTGATTGATCAATTTTGATTTAATATTTTCACAATATTAATTAAATATGCTTTACACTCATGATTAATTGGGAAAAAGAAAATTAGTAATGGTAACTAATAATTCATTTATTTCATTTTTTCATGCGCAAAATAATTCACTTATTAATATAAACAAAAAATGCGTAACATAAATATGAACAAATTTCAGTCAATAAAACATCACTCGAATGTTTGTATACATTCACATAATCTTTTTTTAGAATTGAACCATTCGATGCAAATAGGAACACCTCGATTTCTATAACATTTTCAAAAGATACTAAAAACTGTTTAATTTAAAAATACATACTATGCATTTACATCTATTTTTGGTAAATACAAAATTTTACGGCGGCAAAATGTGTTCTATATATAAATTGCCTAGTTTTATATAATTTTATTTAAGTTGTAAAGACAAAAAATTAGGAGCTGTCTCGGTTTTTCATCTGGGAATTAATTAATACTATTTTAAAACAGAATTATTTAATATTATTATTTATAAATGAGTACTAATTATACTTTGCTAATAGTCATAAATGTTAAATATCTGTTGGCATAGCCGAAACTAATTACTAAACATATTGTTTTCTTTTGGAGGTAACACCTATATATTTTATTAATATTTAATTTAGAATACGCATAATATCGTATTTATTTTCATCATTTGTTCTACGTGCTTTCAATAAGGGGGCGAGTTGTATAAGAGATAGCCACTCACATTTTTTTATTTGACAATATATTTTAGGGAATATATAGAATATAGAAGCGTTAAAATATCTAACGCGACTTTACTTTGTGTAATCCATTTTAAACGACCAAGTCATGGAAAATTGTTATTTTGCATACGCACCAGTAAGCAAAATCATGGCAAACATTTGAATTATACTATATTTTAAATTACTATAAATACAGCAATTTTTCGGTTAGTGAATTAAATTCTGAAATTCTAAATACTGAA
>JARJDW010023408.1:0-23934 GCA_030264715.1 Adinopsis sp. GC000173 | reverse complement strand
ATTACATGTCAGTATAGAGGATAGTATTACCAATTTATCAATAAATAACATTTTGACAATATCTTAAACCGGCCCTTCTAAATGATCAATTCCCGATACTTATTTGACAGAGTGTATTAACGTTATTTCAAGATTTCTGTTTAATATTAGAGCGATGGATGGAAATTTGGTCATTTCTCGATTTGTCGCATTCTAAAACAACTTCCTTCTAGAGTACAAAATAAAAGAACATCTTAAAAAGTCATTAATAATTGCTTTAACATGAATGATTTATTAACGATTTTTTTCGTTTTATTTAATATTAGAGCGATGAATTTGTTGTTAAAGTGAAGGCAATATCAAACTTTACACAACATTTCACAACTTTGGTCATTTTGGTGTATTTTCTAGAAATCGAATTAAAACAACAACATTTTAATTGCTTTAATGTCATTTATGATTTATTAGCGTTTTTCTTGATGAATTTGAATGCAATTTCACAAATTTAGTCGCGTTGTAAAATAATTGTTTTTTTTTTCTAGAGATGGAACTAAAACAACAACGTCATCTTAAACGACATTAATAATTGCCTCAACGCAAATGATTTATTATTAACGGTTTTTTTTTCTCCACTCTCGTTTTGTTTTTAATATTGGAGCGCGCTGAATTTGTTGTAAAGGTGGATGCAATAACATCCCGGTTATAATGTTGTTTATGAAAATAATAAATTATGAACGGGCGCGCTGACAGATATGAAAGGAAAGTAAAAAAAAGCAGCAGCAACAGCACAAGCAGCACATTGCCATGGAGCGCTTCCAGGGCACGAGGATGTTTTATTAAAAGTTTCCGGCCGACGCGCGACATCAACAAACAAAGCATCAGCAGCGCGCGCTAAAAAAATGCTCAATCAATTAACGATCGGTATACAATCAACATGTTGGTCGCCCACATGCAATTTCACGCATTTGCATGAAAATAATACCTTCAAATAGATAACAGAAAAAAAAATTCGTGGCGGAGAGGAGGAAACGCTTGCTCTACACGTATCTACGACCGCTAATTCCAATTTAATTCCACGGCACAAACAAGACGATCAAGTCGAGCGCGAATAAAAAAACGCGCGTTGATTGTAAAACGCAAAAAATGTATATAGAGAAAAACATGCACGCGCACGTCAATAACCTTCTTCCCGTCGTCGTCGTCGTCCACTCTACTATGTACATACATGCATGTAGAAATAGAAATTAATTATCCGCAGAAGCTGCTGCAAGATGACTATATCATCACCATCATCATCACTGACACTCACCTTCGATGTGGGAAACCCCATGCAGAATTTAATCCACAATACTACACGTAGGTATGATTGTCTCCACCACGCTGCTGGTTCGCAACAACAAAAAATACACACAAAAACGCAAACTCGCGCGCACACTTAAACGTTTTTCGCGTTGTTGGAAAACGTCGTACTCGTTCTTCGCTGCTGTTGCATCGTATCGTATATACACCGTGCACGATGGTCGCATTCAACAATCTGAGCGCGCCACAAACTTTCCAGCCGGCGTTGTTGAGTTGTGGAGGCGTCGTGCGCGTTCGTAATCGCTCGGCGTTGTATATCTAAACAACAACAGGAAAAAAGTGTAATAATATTAAAATTAAAAAATTGATTTATTTAAAATTATTGCGGAACCTACCGCAAATGTAATTTAATTTATTTGCCTTGCACACCACTTCAAAGGATTAATATTTAAAGTAACAACAACGTTGAACATCTTGCATAAGTGTGCGCGATTCGTGGAATCGGTCGCGCGTAGAATTCGAATGTAATTTCGCGTAATAATCGCGAATAGCCCCCGGGGCTATGTCATCCGCACAATTATGTACTCGCGGTTATTGTATGCGCATATGAAATGCCCACTTTACGCCAACATTCGTTTTTTGTTCAGCTAAGGACGTAGACCTTATATAAGAAACACAAGGCGAGAAAATATCATTTGTGAGATACATACGTACACAGCGGAAACGTCGCTGTACTGAAAATAAAATGCAGATGAATGGGTTTGTTACAGGGTCTAATTTACAATCAAGCTGGCGAGGAATTTGCTCGGGGCCCGTGCACTTGCTTGTCATTGTACTGAATATCTATAAACTTAAAATTTTCTTGTTGGTTGTTTGGAATTCCATAAAATGCTTTGTAAAAATATCTGGGAATCTAAAAAAGATTTAAAGAGAAATCGTGCATTAAAGCGTCTATGCTCATAAGAAAATAATTCAGCGTTGATACTATCTGGTATAGATTGAATTTTGATGAACTTCTAAAAGTATCTATTATGGGTCAGCTTGAGATAAAATAGCATAGCTAAGGTTTAGTCGCAATCTATAACTTTAAATAAGTTTCATGTATATCAAGGGCTCCAAGAGTATATGCCTAGGTGTAGTAAAACTTATAGATTGCAAGAGAAGCTTAGCTATGCTATTTTCTTTCAAGCTGGCCCATTACAGATACGTTTATTTTATGTGATTTCCCCAATATTTGCTCAAAACACTGTTTTTGATCTCGTTATCTCAATACTAAATTAATTATATTTTGTACTTGACGAGTACGGCTCTGTTTCTTTTCTATTTCTTTTCTAAGCTTATTTGTGTATCTTTGTAGTTTCTAGAAAATTCTAAAATAGGAAAATAGAGCATTTTTTGTGGTAAGAACAAATAAATTTGTAAAATAGGCCTTGGATCGTTTTTTACAATTAAAATATCTCAAAATTAAAAAAATAACTATTTTATTCTTTATAATAATTTATAAAATATTATAAATCTCTCAATTGCAAAATGATTTGATTTTTGGTAGTAATAAAACTTAAACATATGAAACTAACTTAACGAATTAAACTAAACAAAGACTTTTACGTATATAAAAAGATAAAAAACGAAGAAAAAATATGAAAAATACAAAGACATGTCTCCAAAGTCACTGAACAAATAAAACAAATTCAAATTGTAAATTGTGAAAACAATGTTATCACAGTGCAGTTTAAAGGTACCACAGCTTGTCGCGAAGCACATCCGCTGGCGATGTATTAGCTAAATACTGGCCGACCATGTAGGCGGCTTTGTGTGCATACTGACAAACAGCCGGTACGCGTATAGTTCCGGCCCAATTGTAATACAAATGGCACATCTTGAAGGTGAGCTTCTGAACGTGATCAACCTTCAAATCGGCGGAATCATATAGGACGATGTAACGCGTCGGCGAGACAGTGCCCTGATTAACACTCTGCGGGACAAGATAGAAATCCCTCCACTTGCGACTGGTTATGACCGAATCGACGATGGTGCCAGGCGGCGGATTTTTCATGTCGTGAATGATGCGCGTGTTGATACGCTTTTGTACAACGATGAAGCAAAGTTTTACATTTTCAAGACCAGCTTCAGCAGCTCCCTACAAAACAATTACATTATTAAGACAAACATATCGACAAATACATTCTAGCAAATTACGCGTTTGAGTTGTTCGATTTCATAGTCAATCACAGTCTTAAATTGGCCGTCGCCAACACCATCACGAAACACCACAATCATAGTTGGAAACACGCCGTTCATGTTGCGATAGTTGATTAGCGAGTGCACCATTGCCTGGCGATAATCGTCGCCGATTTCGCTTTGATTGCGCATCATATACGTGAAATAGGTGGTAAAGTTCGGCGAGGTGCTTGCGACAAAGGCACCCATCGATTTTTTACCCGTTGAATGGAAAACGTCTATGCCACAAATCATCCAAGTCCTACAAAAATATTCCATGTAATTGTTGTAATAATTTCACATTTATTAAAATGCATTTTTTCAGTGACTACAGTTTCAGTGTTGGCAAGTTTAGCATATTGTTATTCAAGCACTAAAACTGCAGTTGCTCAATGTAATAAATGAAACAGGAAGAAATGGGAAATACATACTTGACAGGAATTTTAACAGCCCAGAGCGAACCGCCCAATTTGCAGTTGATCTGCAAAGCAACACGTAACGTAATCGTCCTCTCCTTCTTCGGATTCATCAAATTGCGCGCGAAGATCACCTGTGACGCAGTTGGTTTGTTTACGCACGTAATGCGTTTAATTGCACGATATAAATCCTCGCGAATAGCTGGCACAATTACAGTTACACACTGCAAATCAATCAATTAAGAAAATGTTCTGCCTATTTATTTAGTTATTAGATTTGATTACCTGAATGGTGTTGTCGATGTTTTGCTCAAGGGCTTGAACAAACGTTGGTGTACGATCGTTTTGTAAGCAAATCATGCGCGGCGGTTTGATGGTGCAGCCCATGGAACGACTCAAGCGTGGCATAGCTTCAGCAAAAGTTTTAGCAACCCTACAAATTAATGATTAATTAAACGCATTACAACAATCGGATAATAACTTACTGTTCATCGCGCTTGGTAAACACCAATATCCACGTATACAAGTCCACAGCGACGTAAGCTTTATTCCTGCCGAGCGCATTACTCCAATCGGCACGACTATCGCCCGGAATTTGCGATCCACCGAAGATGATAGTATTGTTGTCGAGAACGCGCGCTTCTATATCTAACAGTCCATCGACTAGCCGCAATCCCCAATCGTCGAGAATTTTCTGCGCTTCTGGAGAACTACGCACGCTTCTTAGATAGTTATTCAGAGCAGACTTGCGCTGCATTGGCGTGAGACGAGTGAATTCGGCCACGTCCTTCATCACCTATAAAATAAACAAACGCGTAAAAATGTAAATAACGCAGCTGCACCAAACCGGGTTCGAGTTTTGGGATTTTGAGAGCAGAATTATCTTAAACAGTCGTTATAATAACGTAAACAAATAATTATGTCGATTGCATTGGGCTCTCAATATATTATTTAAGATAATTCTACACTACTTCTATGTCTGGGCGGAGCACCCCAAAACTCGAACAAAGAAACAAAAGTGTTTTTATAGACATACTCTGTAATCGCTACGCATGGCGTCGCTTAGTCCCGTCAAATGGCAAAATTCTGGAATAAGGCACAGGAATTTCTCTTCCTCTTGTAACGTTTGCGGATTTTTGTGTGTTTCCTTATGTAGCAACAGCGGCTGATCCAGCGCAAGAATATCAAGACCATGCTGCTTTTTATAATAATCAACGAACGACATCGGTCCTTTTGTTGTTTCAAATGTATCAGTCGGTTTCTTGTCCCATAGTATATCATCAACGCGATATGTTCTATTATTGTATCTAAAATATTTAACAATAAAGATGGTGTGATATACAATATCATAAATAAGATTACATACTTTGTCATTACAACCTCCCCGATTAGCCCACTTGTAGCAGCAGCCTTGTATTTCTCCTTCGGTAGCTCCATGAGGTATTCAATCACGGATACGGTTCGCAGCACACGATGTTCTGTATCGAGGCACATCAACAAACCGCCTTCGTACTCGTCTATGGCACACGCATATCCCGGCAGCACATCTAATCGATGCTGTGGAATCGGCTTCGAATTCCTCGGATCGTAGTAGTTGCGGCCGCTCCGTTCGTATTTCAACACACGCATGATGCGTTTCAACAAGATGTTGAACAGATTAATGCAATCCTTCAGTTGACGCGCTTTGACGAATGTAATGGTAACTGCAATGTCGACGTCTTCGAGAGGATGTTTTGCCGTGAATGTGGAGACACGATCTGGTAGTTGTATGGGAAGTGTTAGTAAGGCACCACCATCGTACGTACTAATATTGCCGATGATGTCCAATCGCGATTTGACAAGTTTAGCGCGTGCAAATCGCGCATCCACTTGTGGATTAAACTTCACATCATAATCAAATACCCCCTTGTTTGAGTCAATGGCGAATTTGATGTAGTTGGCCTGCATGTACACGGGTGTACCAGCACTACCTAAAAATAACCTTTCAAATATGTTTACATAACAATATAACGAAACAATAGTTGCCTTTGTAAGATATTTTGATTTGTGGCTCGGATTTTTCTGATACTGATATGGTGGAGATCGACTTTGTAATATCGGCAATCGCCGTAGCTGTCGGTGACAGTTTTACAGCCTTTATTCGTTCTAGCAACGCAGCTCTTCCGCGTGGTTTTGGTCGTTCTTCCTCATCTTTTTGACTTTGAGCCTCATCTCCACCAGGCTTCGTCTCCCTTAACTTTCTAGCCGCGTCTTGTAGCAACGCTGCACGACCACGTGGCTTTTCCATATTGCATAGATGTTAAATCGAAACTACAATGGAAGTGGTTTTTATATGGCAATGAGGAAATTTAATGATAAAGAAAATTGAGGTTATAGATGATAGCCATGGTATTTATGCGATAAAATAGGCGTTAATTGAGCTTGTGAATAAAGTTTTACTTACATTTTATAATGTTTGATTGATTATATATACGCTGATGCATTAATAATAAGAACAGCTGAGGACAGCAAATTTTGAATAACACAAATATGGGAGTTACAATAAATAGTAATGTAAGATGTAAACGATGTAAATGAACGCAGTTAACGAAGGAAACGAAAGAAACCGAAGGCAGGGCAAAAACTAAGTATTGGCTACTAGACGATAGATGGCACAAAATTTGCTTTCAATTAAATTACTATATAAATTTAATTCAATTTATATTGCGTTTAGTAATATGTATATAATCGATTTAATTAATAATCTATTTGTTAAATATGTATTTTATTATTTAGACATATTCAATATTTAATCATAGGTGGCGTTAATTAATTTTAAAAATGAGCGACAATACCTGTTTGGTATACTTTTTTGCACAACAATGATAATATTTTGAATTGAAATATTAGGTATGTTGCCAAAATTTCAATTAATTACAGCAAACCATCTGCAAGTAATGTTTATCATACATTATTCAATACAACGCAAAGGTTATGAACTATTAATCGAGTTAATCTACATTTAAACATAAACCAACCTATTATCTTTTAGGGAGGCCAGCAATAATACATATTGTTTGTACACGCAGAAAACCGCATTTTCATACCAAATAGATCGAATCACCACACTTATCGTTCAATAATTACTTTGTACAAATAGATTTTTTTTGTATTGTTCGGTGTTCTATCTTATCTAGTAAGATTTTTTGTTTCAAACGCGATACGCATTTAATTCGCTACATACATACATATACACAATGATGACCAATCAAGATTACAACGTGCCGCGACCGAAAGCAAAAAGGCCAAATTGCTGGTAAGCAAACAGCTATTAATAAAGCCATTAAGTATGTGACTTACTTTGTAGCTGGGTTGTTGCAGCGTTCGTTTTACCAACTTCTTGTTTAACGTCATTCCGGTCGATCAGGAGACGTACCATTATGTGTTGCCAGTATTTGGATTTGTAAGTTTAAACCTATTATAAAGTGATATTCTATTGTTTTGATCGTACGATATCAAAAAACATCGAGTGTAAAGTTCATAGTGACAAAAAACTTTCATAGTGATAGAAAAATGTTGCTATATTTAATGCGGGCACTTTTCTATCGTTGGGCAACTTGTGACAATAATGTTTCATAGCAATAAGCATTATTTCACAGGGTCATAGTGATAAAAAGTTGCATACCGATTGGAAAATGTGATGTTTTTCTGTGTGCTAATGTTGTGTAAGTTGTTCTAGGCGCTATCATGCTTCTCCTTCGGCATCTTTCTTATGTGTGTGGAATTATTCACGATACGACACGTTCCCAGTATTTTCACGTTCGGCTACATGACGCTAGCAGGTGGTTGTGCCGCCGAATTACACTACGCCTTCAGTATGGTAACTATTTGATCGAAAAATCGAAAAAACAAAAAAAAACGAATAACATTTTATATTTTCTAACCATCGAAATTGCTTTGGTGCAGAAAGATCGCAAACAATTCTTCTACTGGATACTGATGAAGGTGTTTGATGTATTACTTACAGTCACTGCGCTCATATTGGAGATTTTTAGAGATTGGCCTAGCGGATATTATATTGATCATTTGGTCTTGGCTGCTCTTATTGCAGGTAAGCAAATTGAAATTACAATGTAGGTACTTTCGATTATCCGTGTAGAGAAGACGAGCAGCAACATCAATTTGCTGACAAGCACATGAGCATCTCTTGTAATTTTTTGGGATAATCTATAACAATACATTTTGGCAATTAGGATTAACAATGTAGGAATTTTATATGACAAACGTGAAAAGCATGTCTTACAATTATTACAAATAATTCAATTCAACACACACGAATAATCGAGAGTATACACTGTATAATGCAAGTTTGATATTGATATGTATGTGTTGTTTGTAGTGTTCGATCTGTTCCTGCTTGGCTTCATCATAAAAAAATCGAAAGAGCGTCGCAAATTGCCGCGCAATGAAACCGTCTACGACCTGCCAGCGAGTGAAATTTATAGCACTGTATCTGTATATTAAAATCAATTACGATTATTTCATATTGAAATATATATTTTATTACTTGAATGATGATAAAATGATTAGTATATATATTGATGTTTTTCATCCAACTATTATCCCGCGTACTACACCCAACAACGATGTGTTGGCGGTGGTGGTGGCGTTTATTGGTCCAGACCGAACGTCGGACTGCACCGCCAATTTTACTAGACTTGACGGCGCCGCTACACATACGAAACTATATCGAATCAATTCCTGCATTCCAACGACGTCGTCGACGACACGACATATACATTCCATAGCGCAACGACGGCGACGGCGACGCGATGATTTTCAACAAGTTTCTCTGCCTGGAATTGCGAACGGGAATTCTCGCCTATGGCATCTTTGAAATTGTAAGTTGTGATAAAGTAATTATGCATTTTATTATCACATATTTTTCTCCATAGATCGGCATCTTTCTGGCGGCGATCATTTCGTTTATGCTAAGTCTGACGGATGACGAGGCGACGCAGGCCACCGATCAAACCTTCGAATTTGGAATACATGTGATTAATATCATCGTATTGGGGTGCTTAACATACGGTTGCTACAAGGTAATTGAGTTTCAAACTAGATTGATTATACATATTATAGATGCAGAGTAGTGAAGCGCTAGAAACCAAAAATTTGGAATTAAAATATAAGTTAGAGATACTGATTCCAGGATGTACTGACGAATTTTGAAAATTTGATGCAAGTGTGAAATGATCACTTCATCAAAACATTAATTGATTATAGATGCAGAGTCTTGAAGCGTTATAGACCAAAAAAATTGGTAGTTGGAATAAAAACACAAGTTAGAAATAGTGATACCTGGATCTACTAAGGAATTTGTTCTTAAACCGATGTGATATTTATCTTTTAATGCAATGGTGAAATGATCACTTCTTCCAAACATTGATTGATTATAGATGCCAAGTTTTGAAGCGTTATAGACCCAAAAAAATTGGTAGATGGAATAGAAACGCAAGTTAGAGATACTCAATTTGTTGTGTAAATCGATGTAATTTCATCTCATGCAAACATTAATACGAAATGTCATTTCCTGATTATGGAGTTCTGAATGACTCATGTGTATTGACTTTGCTTTCAGGCGTTTTTGAATTTAATTATTGGAAGTGTTGGACAATTATACAAATTAATCTTGTTCTTAACATTTCAGGATTGCTGAAAGTTAATTATACGAAGTGTTGGAGACCAGAATAATGAATCCAGCAAATGGCAGTTAAGATATTAATGCAAATTAGTCTTGTTCTTGATACTTTAATACAATGGTCAACTATAGACTTCATTCTTACAGTTTAAATTGCTGTCACACTTACCGACTTTAGTGCCAACAGTATTGAATTTTGTTATATAATGTATTAAAAATATGTCAATAATACAAATTGGGCATACTTATCCAAGTCGTTAAAGCGAAAATATTCTGTTACATATACGTAGTGTAGTGATTTTGTTTGTAGGAACGTCGCAACTTCCTACTCCCCTACATAATCTCCCACTGCTTGGTGCTGAGTCTCGTCACGCTTCTAGTAATCATCTTCGGCTTCTACAATCCCGTCCTATTTTTGCTACTCTTCGTGCTCGGTGTGTATTCACTGCCTTTATATATTATATTTGCATACATCATTTTACTATACATTTCGTATATATATCTATGTATGTTGAAGTGTTTTTGTGGTACGTTTGGCTGTGCGTACTGTCGCTCTATCAAATGATGGATCCGCTGAATCCGAACTACGTGCCGCAGTACACGAGCGCCGGCCCCGATACGATGGTCTACATCGACGAACAGCCGCCCGCCTACTACGAGAATAAGGGCATCGATGCTGTATGAATTTTCCTACCTAACTATTATATGATTTATTTTTCATCTACCTATAACAAAAAACTCTAAAACAATGATAAATTAAATTAATGTTAAACAAATTGATATTACTTCTATATGAATACATAGTTTAAATGTGTCAGAAAGAGAAATAATAAACTATTGCAATAATTAAAAATTACTATAAAGTGGTAATCAATCTTTATTCAATCGTAAAACCCTTTAATAAATATAAAAGCCTTTGCAATTTTAGCCAATTTTCACACAATCGTTTGGAAAAAATAGTGCTCAGTAAAAGAAAAACGAAGGAATCTATAGAATACTACTAAAAACGACAATTTTTACACCTTCTCCCTGATTCTGCATTATTTGGTTCAGTATTCATCAAATATTATAAATTTGTTGTCGTATTTAACAATTTGTGACGCATGAAATATCGAAAAATAAGCCATAATTGCGGTTTCTTTATTACTGTACCTTGTTTATCTAGTTTTTCTAAATTTTTAAAGGTATAAGGGTCCCTAAGCTAATAGCGTCTTAGGTTTTTCAGGCTAAATCCACTTCCCAACAATGTGGTATCCTGTCTCATTCATGGAAATCGTGTAGAACATTTCAAATTAGTTCTTTGGCTTGCAAAATCTCTTGGAATGTTTCTTGGAACCTTGGGGTATACCCTGAAACACGCAGTTTGAAAACATACACTACGTAATTCAATCCTTATCGCTATATGATGAGTATCGATATTTTATATAACTTTATCTCAAAATCTCAATCATTGATTGTTTGTGAAATCGCAAACATGTTTGTTACTAACTTACTACATTTTATTGTCGCTATTTTGCTTGCCTTGTGGTGTAATGCTGATGATGATGTAAATCGTAAGTATAATATAACACTACTTTAAATATTGTAGGTATATTATACATTCGTACGCATTTTAGCATGTCAAAACCTAACAATCACCGATGCAAATAGCGGTGGGAACTTTTCAGCTGTATTTCGTGTCACGTACCAGAAAGCATCAGAATTATGTGAACCACAAAGAGTTAGTTACCTTTGCACGGAAAGAGAAGTCTACGGTAACGCTGATCTCATAAATGATACATTTACTATTAATATTGTAAAACCTAATTCACAATACACTTGCAACGGTCAGTTAGCAAATGACTCCAATAGTGATATATCCGAAAAGGCAAACTTTACATTTCAAACGAACGGTAGTAAGTTTTTAAGTAACAAGCAAACAATTAAATTTATATTTTAAAGATCCCTTTGTGGCAACGTCGGACAATTCACACGAGGTGACTGTAAAATGGATTAATGATGGCATTAAATATAAATCATTTAAAGTCAGCATATTCTATAATGGAAATGAAGATGATAATTTTATAATTAATCAATCCAATTCGACAGAGTTGAGTGTAACGTTCGTTAATAAAACTTCATGTCAATTCTATGAATTGGTATATTCTGGAGGAGAAGGTAGTCCTGAAACTTCAAAACTCGGGAATGGCAGTGTTAGGGTCATGGGTGATAGTAAGCTTATTCTAAACCAGCAGGAATGACTCCCACATTGCACCAAGAAAAGACTTAATAAATATCTTCTTTAGCTCTCTGAAAACCAAACACATCCTTAACCTGTCCTCAGTTTTTTTTATTAATGTGGGAGCTATTTCTGCTGCAATCTGTAAAGCACCTGATGTAATGACTCAACCATTTTAGCGCCAATTATTACTAGCACGTACGAGGGAGCCTACAAATACCACTTGAAAGTGACACTGCCTAGGGATGATAGTATATGCATAATGCAGAATGCCACTATGCATTGCAAACATCTGGATAATCCGATTGCATTAAACTTCATCGAGAATACTGTTATTAGTGTTGCACTGCAACCTTTGCAACCAAACACTGATTTTTCATGTCGCGTCGAAGTTCAATTAGAATCGGCCGGCGTGACATCGAGCAGCACTTTCCGCTTTACAACTGATAGTAAGTAGTAATGTTAAACATTGCAATTTTTGTAATGCAATAATTTTTGCTGCAGGATCATTAAAAGCAATACCCCGAGACAATGGCAATATTATCATAGCCTGGAGGTACGATGGCGAATTGGAACTTGATGACATACTTGTGGTGGAAGGTAATAATGAAATCAAGAGTTTTGGCAAAGAAAATAGTGTGACTTTAACGAATCGGGTACCTTGTCGACAGTATCATGTTGCAGCGTATGGTGTTTCAAATAATTATAGACATCTTATTGGAGAAATTAATGTTACTGCTAGTGAACAAGGTAAATAACAAATGCACTTACACCATCATGTTTTCTAATAAGTTTCCGCATTTCATTTTGCAACTTTTGTTGCAGAAACATGAAAAATGCCAGAAAAGTACAAAAGAAAAACCTATCAGACCACCTGTGCATATTTATTTTCTTAGCCATGATTTTATATTTGCCAAATTTCTGTATGCGCGTCTGTATCATTAATATTTTTACAATTTTTAATCACATTGCAGTTCCACCGAAACCGAAATCCATCGCGATAAAAGATAGATCCGAATCTTCTACGATGTTTGAAATTACGATGAACGATGCAGTGGAGTATGATTGCAAACTATTGTACGCTGAAGTTGTTTGTGACAATGGGGAAGTGCAGCAAGAAAGCATCATCGAAAATAAAGTGATAGCTACTGTTACACTTACAGGACTTGATAAGCGTACAGTAAATTGCAAAGGTGCTGTTGTTAATAATTATTATCATTATTCACGTTTTGTTTATGTTAGCACTAATTCAAGTAATCGACTTAATTGTTTTACAATGTTAATATTACTATTTAATTGTATTTTAAAATTAGAAAATTTAAATTATTTATGAGTTTAACTATTAGTTCATAGATGGCAAGTATACCAGCACACCTCGCGGATATTTGTGAAACTATTATTGTATTAATTTGAGGTTAGATTTTGTATAAAAACAAAATTTTCTAATATTTTGATCGATTGCAATTAATTTCCAAATCTTTCATCATGTCTTATATGTTAGCACATTTACACAATGGATGGCAAGTGGACCAGGCAATACTCTCCGAAGAAGATCGTGTTGTGGTGCGTTAAAAACATATTTTTTCATAATCTGGTAAAATAAATAATTATTATTAATAGGTAATTCGCTTTGGTCATGATTGGGATCCATCCTGCATGAAAATGGACGAAGTGTTGTATTCCATCGCAGAAAAGGTGAAAAACTTCGCAGTGATTTATTTGGTGGACATAACAGAAGTACCTGATTTCAATAAGATGTAAACATCATTCAAGGCAGAGCTAATCAGAATGCATAGTGACATGTTTTTGCTTGCAGGTACGAATTGTACGATCCGTGTACGGTGATGTTTTTCTTCCGCAACAAGCACATCATGATCGATTTGGGCACTGGCAATAATAACAAAATCAATTGGCCGTTGGAAGATAAACAGGAAATGATTGATATTGTTGAGACGGTGTATAGAGGTGCTCGAAAAGGACGCGGTTTAGTCGTCTCGCCAAAAGATTATTCAACCAAGTATAGATATTAGTTTTTAGTAGACTATTTAGACATAAGTTTCTTTTTCTTTAAAATAATTAATTTTATAATATAAAATATTTCAATAAAAAACATTATTTATTATAATTATTACTTTTATCAATTCATGATTTATTCATATGTATTTTTTAATGATATTTTTCATATTTTGTTTGAATAAAATGGATAAAATTGATGTGAGTGAAGTATAATATAGATTTCTGTCAAGTTACTGCTACCTGTTAATTGGTAGTTAAACTACCAACACTACGATATATGTATAAATAAAATTATTGAAAACAGCCATAGATAGCTTTAAAGTCTATGATAATTATTTATATTCGTAGATCTTTCATAATTATTTACTTATGTTATCGTAGGTTTTATCTTATTATCAAAATTTTTATTATTGACTTAAAAGCGGATAGATAGAACTTGTAGGAAGGAAATTCTTGAAATTGATAAATGTATCAACATTTTAAGTTACACATTGAATTCTTACTTATTTTCTGTGCCATATTATACTAATTGTAAAGTCGTCAATTTTCTTAACATATCAGATCTGCCTTGAATATTGTTTGCAATGTTATTAAAAATTTGCAAGTACAATAGAAATATTATTAAAATGTATGTATCTCCTACATTGCATATTTACTATTGAAAAAAATTGCTTCTATTTGCTATTGTAT
Source organism: Adinopsis sp. GC000173 (assembly GCA_030264715.1). Classification (NCBI taxonomy): domain Eukaryota; kingdom Metazoa; phylum Arthropoda; class Insecta; order Coleoptera; family Staphylinidae; genus Adinopsis; species Adinopsis sp. GC000173. Next base: position 9,416 of record JARJDW010023408.1, on the reverse strand, counting down.
TGAATGTAGTACAGCGATTGAATTACCAAACATAATTAGTAAACATTGCCGTTGCTTGCTTTCGAATCAATTAAATGTTTTATAAAGAAATTGATTACCATTTGAGTTTTCCACTAATTGCAATTTTCCATAATTTAAAAACGAGTAAATGTAGACAGTAGTTGTATTAGTTAGTATAGCGAGCGAGTGAATTCAAAATAAGAAAGTTTTGCGCGTTCGTTGCTCGTTTTGCGCTTGCTCCCGTCTGCATGTTTGAATCCGTCGTCACGAAACGAAACATCGCGCGGCGTAGCAAGCAGCGTATACGACGAAATGCGGCAGTGGTGTTTTGATTGTCGTTGGGTTCGGGCGCCATGCGGGACCTGAGCACCAAAATGGCAGAGTTAAAATTTGAGGCCCCGCTCGCACAATTTGAGGAGGCGGACGATTGGGGTTCCACCGAGTTTCAAACCTCATCGATTAAGAACGAAAACGAATTGAACAACATCAATTTGAATCGCAAGAACAAGGAGATCAACGATGTACTGAACGACTTCAACGAGGACGCACTTTTGAACGATAACATGGAAATTTTACCGCCAAAAAATTTGATTCTGAAGAACGGCGACGCTGTGTCGGATAATTTCACGGAGACATTTTCCGGATCGCTCGAGGATCTCGTAAACACATTCGACGATAAGATAACGAAATGCTTTGGCAACTACGAGGAGTCGGTGGAGAAGCTAGCACCGGTGCAAGTGCGCACCCAGGAGGAGATTATGAACGAGTGCCAGTAAGTGTGTTTTGCTTCCAAATCTAATTTATTCCAGCTACAGATCAACATCATCATCGTGTGTCCAAAAAAAGAATATATCGGTGGGAGGCTTAAAAGTGCGTTGTCTGTGAGTCACACACACACAGAAAACGAAAATTTTCTCAAACCGCGAATTAATTTAATTCGAACGCATATTAATCGATAGTTTCGTTGGCGTTATATAACACGCATTTGTTTATAAATAAACGTTGATTTTGCAAAATATATAATTATCGAACGCTTGCGCGTTTCGGATGGGGTGGCTCGGTTGTAGGCATGGCGGCGCGTAGGCTATTTAAAGGGAAGGAAACAAAATCAATACCACTGGCGAGAGGGTAGTAGTGAGCGTGCATTCCCTTCACCCCCCACACAACCCGTACTACCACTCTCTTGAGAGACAAACGACGACGCACTTGTTGTGTTTGTAGCTGCTGCTGGCCAAGATAACGAAGCTCGCATAAGGGTCACTCTTCCTCTTTACACATTTATTTCATGCAGAAAATTATATTACGTCGTCGCCCGTAATATACAATCAGGCATTGAGTGGAAATGAGCGTTGTTGTGGCTGTTGCTGTTGCTGTTGTTGTTTCTCTTCCGTCTTGCATATTATACGTATTCAAAATCCCACACAGATGTTATCATATATAGCAGATTTGCCGAACATATGTTTTGCAATGTAAATAATCCTCATCACTCGCCGTGGAAAAAAAGTTCGTGTGTGTGTGTATATTTAGTATAGTGTATGGACTGTGAGAAAACGTCTTCTTTCACCTTCCACATACATACAATGTGGACAAGTTTAACTCTAGTAGCCGTTGGGCTACAAATTTCGGATGATGATAATGACTTGAAAAAGCAAAAATGCTGTTGTTGTAAGCATCAGGGCCGGTTCAGCAGGCAGCAGAGCAACACAGCAACGCGCGCCATAAAGTTTGCGCACGATGCCTTTTTGCTTTTATCATATATTCTCGGGTCTCGGTCGTCTTAGGTCAAATTACCTTTCATTCGCATGCTGCACATACAAAAATCTTGCTGCAGCATTCTAGTTTTAGTTTGGATAAAAAGTAATTTATCATTTTTATTTAATATATAATCAATTTTGTACGGGTTTAGATGTAATGGCATAGAAGAGCGAATATTTTGCTAAGAATTTAACTAAGCGATTAGAAATCAAGTTCTTTTTAATGTGTAGACACAAAAAGCATCAGGAGTTTACAATTTTTGACCTGGCTAGCTTTTTTTGTACTATTTTGAAAGCATAATTTAAAAAATTTAGTTATCAGGCTTACAATTGAGACGTTTTCAAAACAAAACTGTAAAATATAGTAAAATTCTATTTATTGGATGCTTAAAGGATGTTTTTAGCTGAATATCTAATAGATTAGTTGTTATACAATCTGAAATATTTTAAATTTCAGCCATCTAGCTTATATTTTAAACACTCTCAAGGGAAAACTCTAAAATATTGCAAGTTTTTCTCGATTAACTTGAATATCTTCACTCCTTGAAATTCAAAACTGAATCGAATGTTAAAGAAATACTAAAGGATGTATTTAATTATAGAATTAAGCCATTTGTCATGGATTATTTTCGATAAAAACTGAAAAAATAAAAAATTTAACCATTTTAGACGTTTTCAAAGTAAAACTCTACAATTTTTATTAAATTTTTCTCGATTAACTTCATCGAACAATAAAAAAGTAGTAAATGATGTTTTTTTAACCAAGGCATGTGACATATATTATTAATTAGTAGTACATAATACTAATATTGGAGTAGCGGCTAATGACACTTGTCGTGTGCGAAAAATCGAGCGTCGTTGTCCGCTTTGAAAATTGTCGCGTGACCGGCCGCGCTGAAACAATCAATTGCGTTGGAATGGTAACGACTGTAGTATTATATAGTAGGTGGACGACGACGAACAATATAATATATATAAATATAATAATTTTAATTTAAAATAAACAGAAAATCGATTCGAATGTAAGCACAACAGCACTCTGGTAGTATAACAAAACGGTATATCGTATTTATATCTACTTTTTTTGTTGTTCATTTCGAGATGGAGAAATACAATGCGAAAAAAGCGCGCCGCGTTGGTATTGTTTATGTTCGCAGGATTTTTCTTATAATGCAATTAACATTGCTATTGTTTATTGTGCACTTAACATAAATAATGATTGGCCGTTGACGATGACGATGGCAATGGCGACCAACGACTTCCGCCGCACGATAATGATAAATAATCCATGCCGTATAGCGCACGAATTAAAATCGTTTAACTATTCCACAATGGGATGAAAATTTAATGGACACCAGCGAGACGGCGCCGTAGCGTCTTGGCTGCCAACGTTTCTAGGTTAACATTTTTTCTCTCCGAACTATTGCGTTATTTTTCTTTGTATTATCGTATTGACCTAGCACACAAATTTTCCTTTAAGGAAAAAATACTGTGTTATGTACTTATCTGCGATATGAATGATAATAAATCATCAGCAAATAAGGAAATTGTACATGCTCGTTCACATCCTCCGGGGATTATACATACATGATTCAAACGTAATTTTTTAGTGTGTCACAGTTATATACGCGTGTTATCAAAATGCAACTTGTATTTTTCTATATCGTGCTTGCCTGGGTCGTTGGCGTATTGATAACCCATTGTATTGTATAGATTGAATTATATATTTAATGAGCTAACAAAAAATAATTAATTAAAAAGGGAATTGTTGATAATTTAAAAAATTGTTACATATTGCTAAATACTTCTATTTAAGTACATGATCAGTAAAGAACTGAAAAGAAGTGTTTTGCTCAATCCTTTTTGGTATTTCTATATTTATCTGTCATTCGTCTTAAAGATCTAAATCGCAGCACCACCAAACGCTTTTTAAACTTTCAATATTCGTTCATGTAGTAGAATTACTTTAGCATGCGTTGAGTTTTTTTAAGCAAGCACAGAACGTTTCAGAATCACTCAGCTATTCATTCCGGGCAGCGAATCGAAAAGGCATCGCACATCAATCGATGCATTAAAGGGCGCCACCATCCGTATTGGGGCATCATGAATGCATCGCATCGCATATACCTATATATATGTGTGCGCTGAATTTGATTGCTAATTACAGCCTACAACAAATTTCGCACATCGAGGATATCCTCAATAAGGCGGCGCACGGTACGTTTGTATTATATATACGAGTACACGTCACGCAATGTGGGTGTTTTAGTAACTAAGTAAAATTATATATTTTTCTGCCCGTTTCTTTGTCATCGAATTAAAAAAATAACATGCGTTTGGAACATGTGTGTGCTGGTTGCGCAGAGCACAGCGCCGTCGTCTGCCTGAATCATATTTTATACGACCGTATGTGTGACAAGATTTATTAGAATCTAAAAGGATGATTAATGCTATAAAAGCAGCCACAAAATTTTATTTTGATTAAAAAACAATTCAATTACGAGCGACGCAATACACACATACACACACACAACAAATCGAATCGAAGCCTATAAAATTGTGCCTACACCACATAAAATATACTATATATATCTATTCCACGTTCATGCAACGATAATATTATTAATTAACTAATCAGCGTTTCATATTTTTTACGCTTTTATTTAATTCTAATCGATTTTTTGTAGACTTTCATATATTCCAGATATGGGGAATCTTTTTATCATGTGAGTCCACATTAAAAAGCGTTTGGTGCTGCGATTCAGATCTTTAAGACGACTAGATTTGATTAGATTAGAATGACAGATAAATTATGGCTAAAGTACCAAAGTAGGATTGAGCAAAACACTTCTTTTCAGTTCTTTCCTGATCATGTGCTTAAATGGAAGTGTTTTCTTAGGTATATTCAATTACAAAATAATCTGTATACTTACTTGGGAAGTTGTTGTTTAATGCCTCGAAGATGAAAATGGCTCGGATTCTTCCAACCATTCAATTAATTTCACAAGATTCATTCGAAAGTGATTGAATTGCGATATATTTAGCAACTTGAAAAGCAGATACGAGATAAAGGGCTTGCTTTTGTAGACTTCAAAATTCATTTTGAGGATGTTAAAGTGAATAAAATTTAAATTAATAAAAAGTATAATACTTACAAGACATATTTTTAAGCAACATAAATCATCTAGGTATTATGAAGTTAAACAACATTTATCTTATTTATATTTCATAATTTTTATGTATAACTAATTTATGGTGGGTGTTAATAAATGACATTTTTACTTAATTCTAAATTAAATTTAAATGGGCATTAAAAGTAAATGTTCAAAACCACAAAGGCAGAACAATTGAAAAAAGCAACCATAATTTATGAGCCAACCAATTATTATTTTAGTTGCCTGTACATTTTGAGAATCACTGGAATAGCTTACCTATCATCCAATAGTTAAATAAAATTAAAAACTTAATTACATAACCTGCCATTCATTTTCCATTTTAGAGAACGTTGTCTATTTTTTTCTTCTCTATTTCTTCACCATCCATCCATCGGCGATGTTACATAATTAAAAAATAAATAAAATAAAAAAACGCTCAAAGCGAACCGCGCACACACAGAAAGACATTCCTCTAATTTGATCTTAATACAATTTGTATTCACGTAGATTGTACAATAGTAGAGAATATCTCTTTTCCTCTTTCATCGGCATTTTTTTATTCTTTTCGGTAACGGATTTCTAATCCTTTTCGATGTATTTTCGGTGCGTTGAAAAATTTAAACTATGCACTACTAATTTCAGTTATTCTTAGACATTTACAACCGTCTAAAAGTCGCCGATTTTTATTTTCGATGTTGTGTGTTGGGATGTGTTGCTGTTGCAATAATTTACGACGTGTCGCATCGTTTTTACTTGATATTTTTACACATTCGTTAATATAATAATAATAATTAATAAATATCGTATGTACACGCAGGAAATGCATTCAACATTCTGGCAACCAGTCAAATTGTCACAGATTTTTTAGTTTTTCTCATGTAATTTAGAAACGGCTAGCATATTTCTTATCGGCACATACATACATACTCGTATATGTGCGATTAAAATCTAGAAAGTTTTTCGCCGCAGTTGAGTGAAAGAAAGACTATTTTACGGAATATTAAATATGATACCTGCCCGGCTAGCATTTTTATTAAATACAAAAAACGGTTAGCAGTCACTGGCAGCGTTGGTTGTTTTTTATTATTTTTCTCTTATGAAACGAGGTCAGTATGCAATAATAACGCCATTCCAAACCGCGCACATCTGCGATGGATGGGATGGATTGTTAAATCTTGCATCGCATAAACAAATAAATATATTCATACGTATGTTGTACCACTGTAGTAAAAACGTCGAAAATACGCGTTGGAATCTTATGTGTCAGGGTCATATCGTGTATACATATAATATATTTGTTTTATTATTTAATAAGCGCATTCGCACTTATAGTTTAGATTAAATTGCCTTGCCAGCGTGCGGAATTGCGTAAGCACTTCTTGTTTATATACATTTTTTTTCACTGTCTTGAAAAGGCAACACTACGCAGTAGGAATCGTATCGAGCAGAGAGAGGTGCACAAACGAGGGTCTAAATTTACACAATTTTGTTAAATAATTCTTAAATTTTTGACATTTTGCTGACAAAACGTATGAAAATCTAAAATTTATTAGAAAATATCCTGATTTGACGAGTTTTTTCATTTTTTGTAAAAATTCTAAATATTTTATGCAAACGAGAACGTAAATTTACACAATTTCTTTAATAATTCATAAATGTTGGACTGTTTGATGTCAAAACGCAAGAAAATCTAAACTTTATTAAAAAACATCCTGATTTACAAAGATTTTGCATCTTTTGTAAATATTTCACACATTTTGTCACAAATTTTCTTGATATTTTTAAAAAATACTGCTAAAAAATCCCCAAATTAAAAAAATCGTGTAAAACTACTTTTTTGAGGGCTGTAAAAGGCCCACAGACTGAATGTTGCCCATCATTCCTATAGAGCCGAGCGCAAAACCAGTTTCGATGGTGGTGAGGAAGAAGTGTACAACAATTCCTTCACCATGCCGAAAGCTTATTATTTCATAACGTTCGTTTTTCCAGGCCGCATAGCAATAGCCATTATTATCAGCGATAATAAATAGCACCACCCACCCACAACAATAACATAACAGCAACGTGTATTCAATTCTATTGCAGCAGGTAGAGACACGTTGCTTGCCTGGTGCTTGCTTGCCTGCTGCATCGTGACGAGAAAGGGCTGAGGCGCGATGATATATAAATATAAACTTCAAAGGTTAAATTATTTACTTTAATGCTGCGATGATGCTATGGTCTGATGCTCGCTCGCGTAGCTGACTGCCGTTGTTGCGGTTCAGCAGGTGCTCTTTTTCGGATGATGGGAAATAAATAGGTCAGGCGTTGACATTTTGAAGGAGGAAGACGGAAAAGCATGATACGATTTGATTTTGATTATCTTGATACGAATGCTAATAATCGTAATAGATGATGAAGTGCATCCGATTCATTGTATTTGCGGCGCTGGCATTTTGAAGGAAGAAGAAGCACACGATTTGATTTAAATTATATCTTGACTCGAAAAAAATATTTATTAACAACATCTATATTAATTAATTGCATTAAATGATGATGGTGGCGTATGCCAAGTGCATCTAATCCATTTTCTGGACGACTTCTTTGCGACGCTGACATTTTGAAGGAAGAACAAGCAGACAATTTGATTTCAATAGTCTTGACGCGAAAAAAATTAGTATCAACAACACCTGAACTATTTATTCGCAACAAATGATGACGATGGTGGTATATGCCAAGTGCATCAACTAATCTATTGCAATCAAGCATTGACATTTTGAAGGAAGAAGAAGCATACGATTTTTTGATTTGAATTATCTTCAATAATATGTAACAACAACACCTGTATTTACTAATTAATCGCAATAGATGTTGATAATAATGGTGGCGTATGCCAAGTGCATCCGATCCATTGTCTTGCCGGCGTACTTGCTCGCCTTGGACGTGGTCGTGTTTCGAAGGGCAGCACTTCATTACATTATGGTTGCGTGGTGCCTCTGCCTATATTATTTACGCGCCGCGTTTTATATTCCACCATCGCTTTATTATATTGGACGGATGCAGGAAAAAGGCAAACGTTTACTTTCTAATATTAATGCCGAATCGATGGGAAAGTTCGGCGAACGTATTTGTTTACTTATTTATTAATATGAGAATTTTTGCCACGACTGATTATATTATTTACATTATATAGAAATTTCCTGTGCGATTAATTCATACATTAGCGTTATTGATTGTATAATGTTGTGTACAATACACACAAGAAGCAGCAGTGCGCTTTAAAACGCACCGCGATCGGATTTTAAATGCGCAAGGTCGTATGTAAATTCGATTGACACAAATATTAGCAGCCACGGCATTTGAATGCGTTTATGGTGATAGGCTAACTGTATATATCAAATTGTGTGTGTGTGTGTGACATTTTTGAGTAATTAATAATTTATGATTTTTTATTTGCTTGTTGTAGGATGTGGTGGACGATAACTGGCAACTTTGGGAATATATTACCGATCGATTGGTCGAAGTCCTACGCGCGGAAACTGCACATGCCGGCGCTGAATTTAAACGAAAATAAGGTAAATAAGGATAAATGATCAAGCAGATCTTGTGGATTAACTGTGGCTCTATGTATTTACAAGCCGATATACAAATTGTTCATTGGTAGCTTACTTTGACATATTCTTTTTGCTTGGTTTCTGTAATGCATTACTTCCGTGCGTTTTTGGCTACTTTCAAATTGCTGTAATTTTCACACTCAACTCATAGCTGGAAGGTGTGATAAAAAGTAAATACTGTTGCTAAATTTAAACAATTGCTACATTATTCGAAAATTACATTAAAGTCAGGTAGCTTTGTTGTTTTAACTGTGCCTCCATGTACGATGTATGTACGCACTCTAACAATTAAGTACAGTTGTGGATTGGTAGCTTATTTCGATATATTTCATTAAGCGTAACCTTGCTTGGTGCCTATAATGCATTACTTCCGTGTGTTTTTGGCCAATTTCTAATTGCAGTAATTCTCATACTCAACTCAAAGCTAGAAGGTGGAATGAAAACTAAATACTGTTGCCAAATTTTAAAAAAATTGCTACATTATGCGATGCTTGCAATGAGAAGTTTTTACATGTTGTTGTGTTAATTAATTATCTCAAGTTTGGCTCAGTGGCTAGTTAATTGGCTCCTCATCCAGATGTCCAGGCTTGAAGTCTCTGTATAACCGTTGTTTAAAGTAACTTCTTTCTTTCTTATATAAATATATGTACCATTAATAATTACAATATTAAACCTGTTCTTTCAACTGGGAGTTTAACCCATTTCTGTAATCCAGCAGTTTGGAAATTAATTTTCATTGGGAATGGCTTCAGTTCTACCTGGACGCCTTTATGAGTGAATGTTGAATTTTAATGTTGGTTCGTTTTAATTTTAGAGAATTTCAGATAATATTTATGGTATAAGTAGTGATGATATAATATCGCAATGCTTTATAAACGCATTCCAGCCAATTTGTTAAATTCATTAAATTCACT
>JARJDW010023403.1:0-10030 GCA_030264715.1 Adinopsis sp. GC000173 | reverse complement strand
CGCAAAATATTTAAAATAAGTTACATTTTTTATATATATTTTACAATGAGCATGAAATATCAGAATGTGCGTGTACGAAGCAGCGGCGGGCTGCTCGACATGGACGTGCGACCGGGTGGTCGGAGGGCGGCAATTTGTAGCTACGCTGGCAAATTGGGCAAGCGGAGCACCAGCTTGGAGTCATGGAGCAGCCTACGACGGTAATCTCTTTCTGTTATTCAATTTAATTATTTTTTTTTAATTGAAAATTCAAACGCAAAACATGATGAGATAAAAATTGTTCTTTTTTGAAAATAAATTACATAATTCATTTCAGACTTTAAATGTTTGGGTATTGGTTGATGAATGTGATTATAATAGATATCTACATATTATTCAAATATTTTGTTAATTTAAATAAATTTCAACAATTATCACGCCTGTAAGGTTATGTTTTATAATATGAAACATTGTCCGATTAAATTCGTAGTTGCAAACAAATAACGATTTTTGATGGAGGTATACGTATGTTGTTGAAGACAACTTATTCTGTACGTATATTTCCAGAAAACGTTAACGTTTTGATGATGTTTTCAATCAAAATGATGGCTTCGTTTAAATATGAAAAGTAACACCATAATGATGATAAAGATTTTTTAAAGGATGATTGGTAACATATTTTAGTGAAAACAGACTTAAATGTAAAACTTTTTAAATTATTAAAACAAGATTTTCTTATTCTTTATGAAACACTGCGATTGTTGCTACCACAATTATTGATTCTGTTGATGTATGCAAAAAAGAATTTTGAAGCTGTAAAAAAAAAATGATTTTGTCACAAAAAACCAAATTTGGAAGCCGATAAAGTATTTGAAATGATGTAATATGTTTTTGTAATGTAATAGAATGGAGGGTTGGTAAAAATACACAACCTGGCGCTAGCAATAACCAAAACGCAGTGAAAAATGTAAAGGATTTTTTTAACAACAACCTTTCGTTAAACAATAGTATTTTATCGTTACTTCCGGTATTAATTACATAATCTAGAGATTTTTAATTTGCCAAGTTACTAGTCCGATTAAGTAAGTCGTATGGTTTGCAAGTTATCATCACTTATAAAGCAACATTTTGAATACTAGATATTAAAAAAGGCTTAATGCAAAAACTATAAATAATACAAATATAGATATAAGGAATATAAACAAAAATAAAGTAAATTTCTCGTAACTATAATTCATATTTTTATAATTCATTTAGTTATTAAGCTCAAACTTGCTTTACGTGGAATTTAGAATTAAGATAATCCATAGGCGACTGATATGTCACTAGGTAACTACCTGAAATACACGAATTCCAGTTCAGTCGGTTGAGAGGAAGAGATGTTACATTTCTGACTCTAAACATATTATCTGTAATGCGCTTATGCAAGCATCCATTTATGGTAGTTTGCCAGCAGTTTAATTAAGTTAAATTAAATATAATAGAAATTAAAAACAATAATTATTTAAACTTTTGTAATATTTTCATTCACTTTACGATCCAATATAATATAAACACTTTACAATAAAAAATAGTCACATGCAGCGTTGACTACCACATTTGCGTTAAATATACGTCATGGCGATATTTTGTTAAACTTACTTTGTCTAGTAATCAGAAAATGATTAAAGAATGTGTTGTCTTTTTGCTGTAAGGTATTTTTAAAGTTTCAAACTTATTCAAGAAGTAAGTTTAAAATCGATTGCAACGTTTTAATCAAACATGCAGACAGGCAACAAGATACATGAATTAAAACGCGGTAAATAAAGAAAAACTATGTATAAATTAATACATATTCAAAAATATAACATTTTGTTTAGGCAATTATCTATATTTTAATCTATCAATATAGCAACGAAATTTACGTTATGCGGGTGATTCAATAAAAATATAAAAGAGCTATTCTGTAAAAAATAAAATATACAGATATAGAACACGACAAATGAATTAAAATGTGGTAATTAGAGAGAAACTATAAATATTAATACGTATTCAAAAAATGTAGCATTTTGTTTATAAAATTATCCATATTTTAATCTACGAGCTAATAATCAAAGAAATGTACGTTATGCGGGTGATTCAATAATAATATAAAAAACGCCATTCTATAAAAAATAAAAGGATAGTGTATGAAAGCTTGTATATAGCTGGTTGCTACAATAAACAGACTTTGTTTGCATACATATTGGGTTGGATAATAAGTTCGTAGCGTTTTTATATTTTCTTTTATTTTACAACGACCAATAGTATGTTGAAATATTGAACGTTACAAAACACTTGATTAACATTTGATTGAAACTAAAATGTAACACATGTCGTATATATTTTGATGATTGGCAATTAAATGCATACATGCATGCAACTGACCTGTATAAGTAAAACTAAATTCAAACGCATTATCTTCTTCAAATGCATGTGATTAGATAAAAGCTATAATTTTTTTTATTAAAATAAGTCGGGTGCTGTAAAATCTGTAGAAATAGAGACCAAACTATTTTTTTTTCATTATTATATTGTGATAACTACTGAAAAGTTCCGACTATTACTTTTAAAGGCCCCATTCTGTTCCACATCTTTATTCTAATCGTAAGATAAATCATAATTGATTAAATCTAAAATCTCTATCAAAGCTCCATACACTGTACAACTGAGGATATTCGAATGTTCATCTCTTAAAAATTCAAATAACAGCTATATCAGGAAAAATTCTACACCAAACAGTGCATATCAGATGGTTTAATTAACAATGTGTATTAATTTTCATTATTTTATTCCAAATTAAACAAAATTTGTTTTATTAACTTCATATAGCCGTTATACTATAAATATTCATCATTTATTCAGTATGTAACTACAAAAAAAGATAATAAAATAGAAACTCCGCTAAAATTATATGCTTTTAAAATCGTTCAAGCTACCCCACTCCAAAGTTATATTTAACAAATTTGAAATATGTATCATATTTTCTTTAAATTATTCACAATGCTCCTTTGCTTTCATTTATTACCGCTTTTATTATACGCGTAAGCTAGCACCTTAGAGCAGCTAATAATTTGGTTCTTGTCCTGATCCTATAAAAGCTTCAAAGCATATAAAGATGTGCATTTACCCGAATAATCGCCTACTAGGTGCTGATTAGTTAAAATCTTAATCAATTTCTTGACACAATAATGAGAAAGGTACTTTAAAGATCAAAGTACTACCTAATTACTATAATACCACCTGCGTCCAAAAAAAGGGTTTAATTTAGATACTCATAAAGAGAATTAGCAAAAGACTGGCCGTGATAAACTATTTCCAGAAATGCAAGGTGCACTTAAGTTTGAATAAAATATGAAATTGTAGATAAAAGTTATTTTGCAGCAACAATATTCCAGCGTATTTCTAAAATTGGACAAAAATAAGAAAGCAAGTAATTCAAAACGAACGTGAGTAATAATCTACATTTAGTTAATTTTTCAAAAACTCTTAGTATATTGTTGTAAATGGAGCATTTTGTATAATTAAATTTTAAGATATAGAGGTTATTTTTTATCTAAATACTTTCCATGAACGTTTTATTCATTAATATTATTTATATTTAATTATGCATGCACAGCGAAAGAATTCAAATGTTTTGATAATTTATATTCAGGGTGTTTTCCATTTCACACATCGTATGTATCATTTTTGGCAAACATCTCAAAGCACATCAATACTCATATACTCCATCTCAATGCATCAACTATATAAGGCTGTTTCAAATCTGTCAAAAAAAATCCAATATGGCGGATGTAGGTAATCCGGTCATTTTTTACATTGCGTTATATGACGTTTCAGTATTTTTTCACAATTTTATTTTTGCTAAGTGTGGTGCAAATTAAGTTAAATTTCAACATTTATTAATAAGTATATAAATTAACCTAACGATTGATGTTCTTATTATATTTTATATTTAGAATATAACGGACTTTTGTACTGTTAAGTGTTGCTCTATGTGCTGAGAACGTTGAAGCAGTCGCCTTATATTTATTTCTCTCGATTTTCAGCCTTATATAGCATCTGATGTGAATTGTCAAATAAAATATTAACCATAGGCGTAGACGGAAGTGATGTAAAGTTAGCAACAGATTTGCTAGCAACCGATGTCTGATGCCAAATGGCCCGATCAATCGGACAAATAAGAATCTTATAACAATAATAATAAACAATTAACATATGGTGTATTAAATCAATGATACATTGACATTATTGAGTAAAAAATTATTTTTGAATTACAATCTAAAATTGCATTGTTTAAAAAAAATGAAATTATTTATGAAATGAGTTATTGATCTAAATAGTATTGTCCAAGATACTTTAAGAAGTAATTGTTAAGATACTTCAAAAATATTACTAAAATGTATAATATTAAGAAAATATTGTAAATTTAAATTCGGATGTTTGCAAACTAGATGCTGACTACACTCATTAAAACTAGGAATAATACTATTGTTTAAGCTCTTCTTAATCTTTTCTTTCGTTAATAACAAAGTTAAACCAAGTGCCTGGTCCATATCGTTTATTTATTGTTTAAATCGCCGAGAATCAAATGCACAAAAAGTCCTTTCGTCAACTAACCACATGTCGCATGCATTTGAAGTCAAAATGCAATTTAACTATTTAATACAATGCAGTTCAATAGAGAAAACCATATAACATTTTCAAATATATTTTTATTCATTTGATATAAAGGCGTTCCTTATTCTATAAAATGGTCTCCTAGATCTATTTTTGTAAACATTTTGTTCTTCATTGAAAACAAACCCAAAAGGTATCTATATATTTTTAGTCAATATCTTACAAAATTATATCCTTGGCAAGTATTTAATAAGTAATATTTTCTTTCGTTAGTAACAAAGTTAAAATAAGTGCCTGGCCTATATTGTTTATTTTTTGTTTATATAACCGAGAATGAGATGCATAGAAAATAGTTTCGTCAACTAAACGAACATGAATGCATTTTACACTTATGTCAAAATGCGATGGAACTATTTGATACAATTGATATGATTAACGCATACAATACAGTTCAATGGAAAAAAAGGCTATGATACCATTTTAAAATATATTTTTATTCATTTGGTATATAGATATTCCATATTCCCTAAAAAGGTCTTCTAGATTTCTGTAGATCTATTTTTGTAAACATTTTGTTCTTCATTGAAAACAAATCCGCAGCATGTCTATATATTCTTAGTCTATAACTGATAAAATTACTGAATGTATTATGCAAATCATATCTTATACTAGCCCTGGCGATTATCTAATATGTAATATTTTCCTTCATAGAATAGCGAAGTTAAAGGAAGTGCCTGGCCCATATATTTTATTTTTTGTTTAAATCGTCGAGAATATAATGCATAGTAAATCATTTCGTCAATTAGCCGTACATCAAATACATTTTCCATGTACGTCAAAACGCAATTGAACTATTTGATACAATTGATATGATTGACTCATGCAATGCAGATCAATGGAATAAACCCTATGATACTATTAATTAGATTTCTGTAGATCTATTTTTTAACTATTTTGCTTTTCACTGAAAACAAACCCAAAGCGTGTCTATATATATTCTTATTCTATAACTGACAAAATTGATCACACGCTATTATGCTATTCTGCTATTTTCAAAATTGTTTTTATTCATTTGGTATAGCTATTCCTTATTCTATAAAACTGTCTTCTAGATTTCCGTAGATCCAATTTTATGGACGTTTTGTTTATAATTGAATATAAACTCACGATCAAAGCATGTTTATAATCCTATAGTCTGTAACTAGCAAAATTGAAGAAGTACTGTATATATAAAGCAAATCATATCTTATACCGCCTCTAACAAATACCTAATATGTAATTTTATATTTCATATTTTATTATGTAATTTGATATCTATAACATGATTAAAGAATTTACCAATCGTATGATGCATTTTATACACACAGGTATTTGTCTGTACAAATCTGTATACCTACGTAATAGAAATTCACTCAGCTCAACGTTTTCATCATTTTTAACAGTTCCATTATATATTTATAAACTTTTCCGTGGACAAAACGCGCAAAATTGCTAGATAAACATACAAATATAAAAAAAGCAGAACAAAAGCCTGTTTTTTCCTGTGTGTCTGTCTGGATGGAATTGAATTGAATTGAAATCGAAATGTATATTTATTCAGTGTGTGCGAATTCGATTCTAGAGAAACTATGAAGCAACAAAAATACATCCATATTTCAAATAGATTGATTTTCTTTTTATTATTATTATTATATTTATTATTATTATTATTATTATTATTATTATTATTTTATTGACTTGATTATAAAGGTTTGATTACACTGATTTGAAATATACAATATTCAATGTGATAAAGTTTTTCAATTTAATTTATTTTCTACAAATTTATAAAATTGAATTTCTTACTAAGTAACTACCTATAATTCTATAGATTGTTTTTTGATATAATAAATTAAAAATTAAAATTATGGCTTACCAATATGGAATATAAAACGTTTAAACTTATTGACAAAATTTTAATATCTTATAATAATGATTTCTCATTTGTTGATATACTTAATAGTAGATAAACGAAGGCAAACTTTTAAGAGCATCTAAATATAGAGAGCGTTGCCAAACGTGAGTGATAACGTTTGAGTATAATGCTGGAGCATCACTCTAAGCTATGAAATTATAACTCTGGGGGGAACAGAAAATTTTATGGCGTGGAGGGTAATAAGAAATTAAGTAATAAAAATTAATAAAAATGCCGATAAAATATATTAATTTTATAAACATTAAAATAAGAAGGTATAAAATCAAAAATAAAATTGCTGTATATAATATATGACCAAGGACCAATGTAAATATGCCAATAACACCCAAACTGAGAATCTCGAGTCACTTGCTAGTTTGCTACTCTTTTTAGTGGTTTTGTGGCTCAACCGTCATATGAAAATTTTAAGTATTTTTTTATAATGTTTTGTTTTTTATCGTTTATAATCAAAACTGTACTGAATAATTTATATATAATTTAATTCTTTTTATAAGATATTGAATTTAATACATAGGTAGTTACATTTTGGTTCACATGTATTTTTTGTGAAGACACCTTGACACCTTGCATCTAACTGCAATCATTGGGGCGCAATTTAATTTTGCGACTTATGATAATGTCATGTAAATGTATAAGAAGACATTGATTAACATAGAGGCAAAGAAAACAAATTAGTATGTCCTGGAATAAAATTGTTTTATCTAAGACTGTAAAATAAAATTATAGCTGTGCGGATTTTTCTGTGACGGAGAATGATTGCCTAGTGATTTTACTATTAGTTTTGAGTCAATAAATACCAACGTTTGCAGAACGCTGATCTGGACCATATTTATTAAATTCGCAGTCTATTTTAGCGATTTTGCTTTTAACGAAATTTTTACCACTCCTTTGGTGCTCTATCGTCAAACGTCGGTTAAATTTAACAACATCCTGCATATACAAGTAGTATTGATAATTAATATTTATAAAACTTATTAATTTACAACACAAACATGTACCAAAATTAAACTCTCCTGGACAAAATCTTCCTGTTTTCTAGCAATTATTGTATAATTAATTTATATCTACCTACATCGACTTGTTTATTAAGTTTTATGTCTACCAATTTTTCTGTAATTACTTATAAATTCATTTCATTGCTGGCTTATAATTTAAAAGCTTTCAAAAAGGTAAAATTGTTATTTCACTGAAATTAAATATGACTAAATAACTTTAAAGAAATAAAAGAATTTAAAAAAATATATAATATTGCATTTAAACCTCTTTTAAACCATATAAATGTCAAATCGTGTAACTTAAATGCGCATAGGATTAAAACCATACTAAAATCTGTATTTTTGTCTAGCAACAATTAATCAACTTAGAAGAGGATAAATGAAACGCGTTAAACATAAGCCCAATCTTGATAAAATAAATCTTTGTGTGTATTGAATTAAACAAATCAAACAAGAAGTAGGTAGATTATTTACACGGGAAGAATATTGCGCGTTTTTAGCCTTTATATATTTTTTACTTGGCTTAATTTGTAAAATATAATTAATTTTGATAATGCGCTCCTTGTGGAATATTCTTTACTTCCTACAGGTGATTAAATTTCTTTGCTTGGGATTTCTAGTCACAACGAATGATTTTTATGATTCTCCTTTTTATCTTATATTTACTTTATAGAGTTAAACTATAATCGTTATTTTTGCTTTGCCATAATATTATTGCAATCTGTAGGGTGCATAACTTTCTTGATTTTGGTAATTTATGTTTAATCCTGTAGAGACAGAAAACACACTTCTTGGTAATTGATTTAATTTAATTTTGAAAATAATATATACTTTAAATAACTACCATTTTGCCCGTCACATTGGTGCGTACTTTGTGGGGAGTTAATCATCACATATGCTATTGTTTCTGAGTTTATCCCAGTCTTCAATTGCCAATTAGTTCTAGGTTTGTTGTGATATATCTAATTTTCAAAAAACACAAGAGAAAAAAGTCTGGAGCAGTTAAGTGAAATGAGTGTGATGTTCACTTGATTTCAGAATTTCTTGACATTACCTTCAGAGGTGTAAACAATTTTGATGGACTATTCTTAGATTTTGTATACTCCAAAATCAAATATTTTGTTTATTAACAAATTTGTTTAGATGGAAGTGGGCTTCGTCAGTGTGACGAGCGAAATAGTGGTTGTTTAAAGAACTATATTTTCAAAACGAAATAAAATTTATTTCCATTATTTACATCAGTTGAATTTGGTTACATTCTGTATAAACTATTCACTATTTATACAGAAGCTATCGACAGATGCTTTATAATACCCATATTCTATATAAAATCAATATTTAGTTATATTATTAAAAAGGTTTATTGAAAATTTGTATTAATTATATTTTCTATAGTAAATTGGGTTTTAAGGTTGACGCAAATTAATTGTATAGTATATAATTAATTTTAATCATTTATCTCAGATTTACATATAAAAGCTCTATTAATATAAATGAATATTAGTTTCAAATCATTAATTTATTATTCTTGTAATAGGCTTCTAAACTTGATGTACTACTATATATTCTAGTAACTATAGTTTATGATGATTTCATCCTTATCCTGGAGTCTCCTTAAGTCAGTCAAATTTGGCTACATTCTGTATAAAATATTAGTTCGCCATTGACAGACACTTTGAAGTATCTATCTACAAATTTTTATTATTCTTTAGAATATCTCTACAAAATCAATATTTATGTAATTGAAAAGCGTTTATTTTAATATGCTTTAACAACATATTCCATAGTTAATTGATTGGTGTATAAGGTTGACTCAAATTAATAGTATCATAACTAATTAATTTTAATCTGTTATCACAGATTTGCTTATAAAAGCTCTATTAATAAATTTAAATATTATTTTAAATTATTAATTTTTATATTCTTGTAATGGACGTCTAAACTTGACGTGCAACTCTATGTTCTAAGAACAAATATTTATTTATTTATGGCATTTTCATCACAATATTGAAGTTACCTTCACCTATATTTTGCATAAAATATCAGTTCACTAGTTACAGACGCTTTGAAGTAAATATATACCTATATTTTTTAAAATATTCTTTAGATTTTCCATAGAAAACAAATATTTATTTAATTGAACAACATTTTCTATCACTTATTGATTAGATTCTAAGGTTGATACAAACTAATTGTGTCGTAAATAATTAATTTTAATCTATTATGTTAGATTTACCCACAATATAAAAGCTCTATTAACAAAAAAGTAATTTTTTGTACTTAGACTATGAAATCGCGTTATTTCATTGGTCCAGTGATGGCAAATGACATCTCGGAACTAGAAATTTCCGCACTAGTGCGGGAAAAAAATCTAAACGAACGCTGATAATTCTAATGTTTAATATAAGGTTTGTTTTTTATTCCACTGAACATGAACATATGT